>PVIY010064789.1:0-10042 GCA_004026745.1 Myrmecophaga tridactyla
CATAAACTACTTCACCCTAAAACAGGAAGAGCACAGATGTAAATGTTTGTGATCAGTGCATCTTTTTTTTCTTTTTATTTGGAAATAACTTCAAACTTACATGAAAGTTGCAAACATGATACAAAAATAATACAAAAAATTCCAATATATCCCTTACCCAGATATCCATATTTAGCAAATGTTAACATTTTGCTACATGTATTGTATTACTCTATCAGCCTCTATCTACCTACCTATTTATCTGTCACTTATCATCTGTTTATTTAATCTATTTTCTTTACATTCCAGAGTAGGATGTTTACATTATAATCCTTTTCCATTCAATACTTCCAAGTCTTTTAGTGTATCTTTGATGTCATAATCAGAGTATAAAAAATAATTATAGACTGTTTTTTTCTTATGAAGATAGATGGGGAAAATCCTAGATAAAATGTTAGGAAATTGTCAGTGTTAAATTTGATGAACTTGATAACTTGTACTTTGATTATGCAAAAGGCCATCCTTTAAGATATTCTTAGGGAATCCACACTGAAGCCTCCATACGTGAAGGAGCATGATGTATGCAACTTAATCTCAGCAGTCAAAATAAAACATTATATACACACAAAAAAGGAAAGAGAATGATAAATGTGGCAAAATGTTAACATTTGGTGAAGCTGGGTGAAATGTATATGGCAGTTCTTTGTACTACTCTTGCAACATTTTCGTGACATATAAAATTATTTCAAAATGACAAGTATAAAAATGTTAGGAAATAAGTTTCCTTAGTATACTAAAAAAGTGACATCTCATAGATAAATAGAGTATATCCCAGGAATGCAAGGGTAGTTCAAGAACAGAAAATCTATGGAGATGATTAAGAAAATCTAAAGTTGAAAGAAGAAAATCCTTATGCACATAGAAATTAATTCATAAAAATGATTCTCTAACGGTCAATGTTCATTCATGATAAAAAAAATCCATCTTAGGGTGACATCATTAAGATAGTGGCATGACATCCCCAGGAAAGTTTCACCTTAGAAACAACAAAATAAAAGGGCACATTCCACTCACTTGGAACTCCGGTGGACCGTAGAGACTGGAGAAAACTCCATAAGCATGGAAAAAGAAAAAAATAAAAAATAAAGTAGGGCCAGTAGGGTCCCTCCCCCACACGTGGTCCCCTGTAGTTTAAGAGTTCCACAGTGGCAGCTCTCCAGCCCAGGCACCTCCTGCTGTGGTCACAGGCCACAGAGCCACCCACGGCCGTGACTCAGAGGCACGTAACACTCAGCCATAGGGACCCAAGGCCACGTGGACCAAGGGGGCGGGTCCTAGCCATGAGCAAGCGTCACCTACAAAGCGGTGCCCAGGAAACAAGAAACAAGAGCAACCCGCGGTGGAACTGTTGGCAAATGGGGCACGTTCCCAACCCGGTCCCTAATTGCTGGTGTGCCTAAATGAAAATTGGGCATTTTTGGATGGCAACTCCATCTGGTCTTTTGGGGGGGATATCCTAAAATGGACCTTATTGGAGACAGAAAAGCCATGTGGGGAAAAAGAAGAGGGAAACTGAACTGTCCTAAGGCAGGGCAGATCTAGGATTGAAAGCCATAGTGAAAAGGCAGCCCTGAGCGATGGCAAACAGCTGAGCTAATCACACCAGTAGAGGAGGAAAATCTGCATAAAAAAACAACCCCCGGAGGAAGAACAGAGGAAAGGAAATCATCTCTTGGAGGTGAAATAGTTGCACATGATAAGGTAATCTTAAAAGTTGCAGCACAATCCCAGGGCAGGAGACAGATGCAGAAGACCTGAGAAAATCTGAATTGTTAAACATGGGTTGTTCTAAAGGATAAGTATACACTGAACAATCATTAAAGAAAAGCTTCAATATGCAGCCACTCTATAGTCAAACTCTAGGCAAGAGAGAGACACTGCCTTCCATACCCAGACATCAGCAAAAAGTCACAAGCCATAAAAAGAAACAACATGATATGGCCCATTTAAAGGAACAAATTAAAACTTCAGAGGAAGCACAGGCATTGGAATAATTCATCAAAGAAGTTCTAAAGAAATCTCCTAAATCAATTCAAAGAGCTTAAGGAAAATACGGATGGAAATAAAATGAATATGGATATTGAGCTAATGGATATTAAGAGGACAGTGTGTGAACACAAAGAAGAATTAGAAAGTCTAAAAAGAAACATAACAGAACTTGTGGGGTTGAAAACACAATAATGGAGGTTAAAAATATATTAGAAGTATACAACAGCAGATTTGAACAGGTATAAAAAGGAATCAGGAGCCAGAAGATAGGACAATTGAAATCATACAGTTGGAAGAACAGATAGAGAAAAGAACTGCAGAAAGCAAGCAGAGCCTTAGGGACCTGTTGGACAGCATGACGTTTTACCAAGCAGGCATCATGGAAGTCCCAGAAAGAGAAGAGAAGGGGAAAGAGGCAGAAAGATTATTGCAGGAAATAATGGCCCCAAATTTCACAACTTTTAAGAAAGACATAAATATACATATCCAAGAAGCACAATGTACTACACGCAGAAAATACACTGATAGACTTACTCTGAGTCTAATCAAAATATCAAATGCCAAAGATAAGGAGATAAGTCTGAAAGCAGCAAGAAAAAAGCAATTTGTTACATACAAGGGATCCTCGATAAGACTTAATGTCGATTTCTCATCAGAAACTATGGAGGTGAGAGGGCGGTGGTAGTATGACTTATTTAAGGTACTGAAAAACAAAAACTGCCAGCCCAAAAGTCTTTATCTGGAAAAACTGTCCTTTAAAAATTAGGGAGAGTTTAAGATGTTCACAGATAAACAAAACCCAAGAGTGTTTGTAATGAAAAGATCTGCCCTACAAGAAATGCTCAGTGGAGTTCTTCAGGTTGAAAGGAAGTAGAGGAGATAGTGACTTGGAGCTGTATGAAGAAGGGTGAAGGAAATGAATGCAAGACCCAATGGTACTGTATCCTTGGAATCTAACTCTACTCTCCTGTGTCCTCTATTGTATGACCTAACGCAAGTAATCCTTTGCCCCAGGCCACTTTGTCGTAAATATTTCTTACAAGGCTTTAGCTGTTTTCAAGATGCTGCTTCCTGCAGGACAAGTTCTGGGAGGGTGAGCCTGGGACAATTTTCCTGGTTCAGTCTTTCCTACTTCTACTCAGATTGGCACTGACATACAGGCATCTGAGTATGTACTTAGGGGTTTCTCTCCTCCTTCCAGAACAGAACTGTGGGAATGCAGGCAGACTCCACATTGTGCTGGGGAGGAGTTGGGGAGGGGAGAGGCTAGGAAGGGTGCCTTGAGATTTGCCCACCATTTTTTAATCTCCATGTTCTTGATTTGACATTAATCTAGTTACTGCAACCCTTTAACTGGTTTCTGGAGCTTGGAGGAAGATGGCTTTTTTTTTGCTAGTTGTTCAAAGGTTCTGTCTGAGCAGCACTCTGGAGCATCTTATGCTGCCATCTTGGTTGACCAGAACTCCTGGATTAAGTTTTTCTTTCAAGTGTAGCTGGAACAAATTCTGACACAGTTCTCTTCCATCTCACAACTCAAACATTGAAGCTGGCATTCTGCTCATTCTGGTGACACCTCCCACTTAAATATTTGCCATATCTCCTACATCCTGTTCTGTCAGGCCACAGGATCCTCCCTCAAACAGCTAAGCTATTATAATTCTAGGTGTGAGAACCTTGGGTATTTGGTTGAGTGTCCTGACTCCATAGCAGCAGCTAAGAAAGGCTCAGTTCTGAAAGGGGAGGGCACTACATCTGGTAAGGAATGGACAAGTTACAAGCTTGGCAGAGGTCATCACAGCCACCATGTTTGTCCCCACCATAAAATCCAGCAACTTTGTCACATTGTGGGATTCTCACTCTTGAAACCCTGGCATCTAGGGTGATTGAAATTACAGATCATGGTTGCCAGAGCATGGAAGAGTCTCCAGCTAGAGTAGAGGTGGCTCATTTTCTGCTGCCTCACAGCCCCTCAGGCTGAGATCACCTACTGAGTTAGCTAGTAGCATTTCTGTGCATCCAGAAGTACCTGTTTCACTCACCTGTCCTGTGGGTCTTCCCAGATGCCTATGTCTAACAGACCTTAAATCTGGATTTTTCTCTCTCCCTCTATCTCTTTACTTTGTCTCTGGCTCCAGATCTGCCCCGTTTTCAGTCTTGATCACTCACTGGTTCTCTCTTTTTCTTTCATTCATTGTCTTTGTCTGACTGGCTTTGATGCTAACTCAGTCTCCATTTTTTCTGTTTTTTTTTTTTTAACTTTTCATTTTCTTGATTGACTTTCCTCCATTTATCTTCCTCTTTTTCTGTTTCTCTCTGGCTCTGTGAGTCTTTGCCCTTTGCTGGGGTGAAACACCTGCCTGTGACTGGCTGATCTTAGCTCCTCCTTCCCCAGAGTCTGAGTTCCCAATGGTTATTCCATCTGTTGGCTTTGGGGCCAACCACTGACTCCTTCTCACTCCTGGAGGTATGTCCTATTGCTTGGGTCAAGATTAGGTGACTTAAAAGCATTAATGCCACCTTAAATCATTGATTTCCTTGTTCAGAAAATTGCTCCTACTTCCCTGGAGTTACTGTACCCTCAACAACTGGAGTGATGGGAAGAGCTTGAGGAACAGAAAAATCATCATCATATTTGTGGTTTAAATGTCAGGATCCTTCTGACCCATTCTAGACTCAGGTGATTAGATCCTGAAGAGGGAAGAGGGAGGCTGGATCTGCATCTTAGGATGTGGAAGGTGGGGAATTATTTCTGTGGACTAGGTGAGAAAGGAACTATACAGTCAGATCTCGTCCTCTGTTGGCTTTGCAGTCAGTGCTGGGAGTGCTTCTATTCCGGGCATCTGCAAACCTAGGTCTGGAAATGAAGACTTCTTGGAGGGACCAGAATGAAGCTGAATTTTGAAGACTTGGATTTGAGTATCCCTCTGCCCCTGATTTATTGTGAGACCTTAGACGAGTGCCCTCACTTCTTTTACGTTCCATTTCCTTATCTTTAAAACGGGATGTGTGTGTGCTTGGCCCATTTTTGGGTTCTGGGTACATGCATCAGGTATATTTCTATGATGACTCTCCAAGAAGGATGAGCTGTCTGGGTTCTGGGAATGGTAGAGAGTTTTCTAAGGTCAAATCCTACCTGAAATCTGAGGCTTAGAGAAAGGATAAGTCATGCAGCAAGGAGGGTAGAGCTGGAGTCTAGCTCAGTCTTCTGAGTCCCGCGTTGTCCATTTGACAGGGCCCTGGAAATCAGGGCCCTCATTGGTCTTTCAGGCACCCTGCTCTGCTCTGTTCAGGCCACAGAGATGCCCTCGTGGTGGTGCTCCCCACTGATGCTGGGCTTAAACATATGGAGCCCTATAGCTGTAGTGATCAAGTAGCCATGTATGTTTCGTGTCCACCCAAGACCCTACCACTTCCTGTCATACTGCAAGGAGATCTTCTCTGAGACTCATTTTCCCCTGATTTCTGAAATGAAATGACAGTGTTACCTACCACGTGTCATTTGAAGATTAAATGTGATAAAGCACACAAACCACTTAACACTAGGATGGGCTCATTAACGCTTTCCCAATAAGTGTGGTTATTTTTTCCTACTTGAACTTTAATTTGCTTTTATTTTATGATGAATTTCTTCCTGAGCCATAAGTTTTTTGTTTCTTCAGCTTCTTCTGGGATATCTTTTTCTTCTGTGCAGCCTCCTCTTCTGGTTTAGGAACATTTTGTTCTTTTTCAATAAGGATCATCTTAATGTGGCAAGGGGAGCTCATGCATGGGTTAACCCAACCATGAGCTCTGTAAGTCCCACAGCGCATCTGAGGAGCTTTGCTCACCTGGATGTATTCAATGACTGGAGGATCTACATCTAAACCCCGAAGTTCAGCATTACTGTCTGCATTTTTAAGCATGTGCAACAACAATTCAGCTCTCTTTTTGGGCCACAGACCCTGCATCCAGCCCCACTGTTTGGCCTCAGCATACCTACGAATGCCACCATTATAACGACAGAATGGCACCCATTGCTTCTGTAAAGGAACGTCTTTCAGACACTTGATGACTTTAGCAGTTTCTGGGGTGCTTTTAAAGTGAATGTGAAGATTTGAATCTCTTGATTTGCATGATTTTGTGGGGTTTTCTGGGCCAAGTGAATAGCGAACCATTTTCAGAGACCACATCAGGCTTTGCTTACAGAGAGAGCATTAAGTGTTAATAATCGTGAGTTTATAGTGTCCAAAGCAAAGCCTGTAATGTTTGCAAGATAGCATACTCCAATCCAGGCATAAGGAGTTGGAATATAGTGGTCTGGGAAAGCTTTTCCCATATTGCTTCCAGCTCTATTTTATAGTTGAATGATTCCGTTTTCCTTTTTCTGAGTTCTTCACAGCCAGTCTTTCTGGCAGTCCTGTATGTCCAACCTTTGGTTTCAATTTGTCTTATGAGACCCCTAAAATATTTCCTCATGACCTACCATAGTCTCTGTTTCATTACCTCATGGTAAATGAATGCTTTCCCCTAGGGAGACAATTTTGTCTTTAGAGGAATGCATTTCAGAAACTTGATCCATGGATCAATCCATCTCTTGGATAAATAAAGAGGGGAATATGTCTACCATCTACTATTGTTGGGTATTTTCTTCTCCTCCTACTTTGATGGATGGATATTTTTTGCCCTTCCCCAGATTCTACTTTTATCTGACAATCCCTAACCCTACTCCATTCACATCTGAGTCTAAAAGAACAGTTTACTTTTCCCAGTTTTATGAAGAATATGATGAGCATCTGGGAAGGAAGTTCAAACCTCATAAAACCTTACTGAATGGGGAAACCCTAAGAAGGAAACGTTTGTACCATCTGTTTCTTGCTAAGGTGTGGAGAGCTCAGGCAGCCACATCTGCCACCCGTGGATCTACAGAGATGATTTAATGATGCGACTCCTCCCTCATTTCCATCTGCTTCTCAGGCTTCTCTGCCTGCCTTGGCTCACTGGTTTTCTCCCCTGATGCTCTTGCCACCACACCTGGCTACTTCTCTTGGTTTCTGTGTCTCCAGTGTGCTTCGGTCAATAGCGACTATCTTGTGTTTTGCTCAAGGGACTAGTTCAAGTTCAGTTATAAAGGCAACTATAAAAGTCAGAAAAGGATGGATGCTTTGGGGTGTTGTTTATGGCCTGGGAGGAAGCAGGGTGAAGTTATTTCTTGGAGTCACAGTTAGTTGCCGTCTTGGGAGCAGATGGAGACATTGAGGGCTAGAGAAAGGCGTGACTGCCTCCATCGCAGGGATGAGCCATGAGAACCTGGTCTCCTGACCACCTGATTTTGAAAAGGCTTCTTTTAAAATTTTTTAAAAATTACTTTATTTTGAGACACAGAAACAAAGTGAATTTTAGCCAATGGAAAGATGGTGTCTGTCAGTATGGAGAGACATGAACCAGAATCACCCTTAGACCTGGGCAGCCGGCTCCTGCCTGCGGCCTCAGTCCTCAGGGGCCCTGGGCTTTGGAGTGCCTTCCTCAGAATTTTCTACGCCCACCTCTCCTGCCTGGGACCACCTAGGACCTGCAGTGCCATGCAGGGAGCCATGGGTGCCTGGACTGAGACCTGTATGGATTCTGGTTCTCCTTCCTCGCCTTCACAGCTCATTCCAGCCCTGCATAGCCAGAATCCAGAGAACTCACTGTGCTGCCTCTGCAGGCCCCAGGGCTGGCCGTGCTACTCTGCAGGCCCCCAGAGTTGGCTGCACAGTCTCCTCCGGGGCTTTCCAGACCGGCACTTCTCTTCTCACCTCTCTGACAGTGGTAACATTGTGCTCTCTTGGGTCAATCTTGAGCCTCGCAGGCTGAGGGACGGACACTCCTCGTGAGAATGGGCTGTCTTCTCACTTCATCCATGAGCCCATCCAAGCCAGCTTCAGCATTTACAGGACCCAGTGCAAAATGAACAGGTGGGGCCCCTTATTCAGAAGCAGGAAAAAAAGGGTTGCTGAAAGTGCTAAAAAAAAAAAAGAAGGTTTACCTTTCTTCTGCAGTCTCTTTCTCAACCTGTTATGCTGCTTTTTATGTGTAATTTAATGTGGCTCTCCCTCACAGGTGCCTGGCGCCCTACCCAGCTGCTCAGCATGTATGGACACGGCCGCCTCCGGCAGACCCTCCTTCCTGCCAGTCACAGGACCCCGTTCTGCCGGCCACCAGACTGGGCCACCCGCTGTGCACTGGCCAGGGGTGGGGACACCCATCTCCCTGTCCCAGGGGATCACCCCTGCCTGCCTGGGTGCACCTGCTACCTGGAGAGAAGCTGGCTTGGGAGCTCGCTGCATGGGACTGCCTGGCAAACCTGCCGTGGCCCTGCCAGCCCAGGCGTGGGCCAGGTGGCCAACACTCACCCCGCAGAAGGAGAAGGTGGTGGAAACAGGACCAGGCACGGGCTGAAGCCGCAGGTCCCCGGCTCGGGCTCCCTTGTTCCATCTGACTTCACTTACAGAGTGCTGACTCAGAGATACTGTTAGCAAGCTGGTGAACTCAGAGAATGAAACCCCAAGCTCAAGGCCTTTGGGAGCTTGGGCGCTGTGGGACTGCCCTGGGCATCTGCCCATGAAGCCCGCTCACCCTCCCTCCTCACCCATCCCCTGGCGAGAGGGATTGCATTCTGGGGAAACGGGGCTCCAGCTTAAAGAGTTCAAGAGATGACACTATTGTAAGAGGCCTTGCAATACATTTATGGTATAATGTTTCAAATGGTAAATTTTAATAAGACTAGAAAATAAATGATCATTCATTCACATCTTCCTGCAGACTCTGGGCAGAACTTGCATTTGTGGCCGCTGACAAGACAGTGCACTAGCGCCCTTTGCGAGAGCCCCTAGAAGCCATGTTCAGGGGCTGCATGGCCGGGGATGCAGCCTCATGAGTCTCGGTGGAAGCAGCATTAAAGAGGTGGCATTGGGGGCTGCAAGGCGAGAAGGTCTCTACTGCTTCAGTACAAACAGCTTCCAAAGAGCCACAGCTCTGGGAGGTAATACAGCATCACTACCTTTTCTCCTGAAACGAGCCGGGATTGGCACACCCAACAATAGAGATCACAAGATGATTTCTGGTCACTGTGAAGAGTCTTCGCCTACCCTGGTTGGGCAATAAATACTGCACCACCTCCTTTCTGCATTTTATTCCAAAACGTCATTGACAAATCATGAAACCTCACATGGACCCAAGAGTTTTGTAACTTATTTAAAAAATCAAATTGTTTGTGAAAGAAATTTGTCCAGGTCCCCATACACCTTAGGGGCGCTCTGACCAACAGGCTCCATCAGGGGAGGTGCAGAGCTAAGCTTTTCACACTTTTAATGGGACAGATGGACCAAGATAGGTCCAGACCCATGGGTGAGGGCTGCGGATGGAGCCTGACAGCAACTGTGAGCCTGATATATGCAGGGAGCTGCTCAATGAGAACTATGTCCACCTGACGGGGTGGACCGGACGCTGTGCTGAGTGCTTGCCTGATGCCGCTCACAGCAGCCATGTGAGACGGGAGAAATCAATGGCCCCTATTTTAAGGATGAGGTGACCGAAGCTCAGAGAGGTTGCAATTTTTATCCCACCCTAAGTAAGTCTGACTTTAAAGCTCAGGCTCTTAACCCCCTGAACTAGTGGCGCTGTGTATCTGCACTGGAGCTGCAGGCCCTAGCACAGCAGCTGACCCATGATAAAGTCTCAATTTTTGTGTAGATGAATCGGATGAACGGGTGAATCAACAAATAGGATTTAATAAAGGCAGCAGAAGGTCTGTGAAGCAGGCTTAGTGAAGAAATCTCAGGTGACGCTCTGGTTTGGAGCAGGGTTTCCACCATTAAACAGGTTCTGGGGATCAGCATGGGAGGTGCCAGCCTTAGAAAAGCTCAATCTGGTTTTGTGTCATTCACTCACTATGCAACTTTAGGCTTTCCCTTTCTCCTGAGGGCCTTATTCTCTCTCTCTCTCTCTCTCTCTCTCTCTCTCTCTCTCTCTCTCTCTCTCTCTCTCTCTCTCTCTC
>PVIY010064790.1:0-10041 GCA_004026745.1 Myrmecophaga tridactyla
ATTAATGTTCTTTTGTTAAGTTTTTTAATTAATAAAAAGTTTAAAAAAAAAAAAAAAAAAAAGGATGTATGCCCCCTAGAAAAGACATGTTTTAATCTAAATCCCATTTCGTAAAGGCAGAATAATCCCTATTCAATACTGTATGTTTGAATCCATAATTAGATCATCTCCCTGGAGATGTAACCCAATCAAGAGCAATTGTTAAGCTGGATTAGGGGATATGTGTCTCCACCCATTTGGGTAAGTCTTGATTGGTTTACTGGAATCCTATAAAAGAGGAAACATTCTGGAGAATGAGAGATTCAGAGAGAGCAGAGCAGAACGACATAACCATGAGAAGCAGAGAGCCCACAAGCCAGCGACCTTTGGAAATGAAGAACAAAAACACCTCCCAGGGAGCTTCATGAAATAGGAAGCCAGGGGAGAAAGCTAGCAGATGACGCCTTGCTCGCCATGTGCCCTTCCAGCTGAGAGAGAAACTGTGACTGTGTTCGCCATGTGCCTTCTCACTTGAGAGAGAAACCCTGAACTGCATCGGCCTTCTTGAACCAAGGTATCTTTCCCTGGATGCCTTTGATTGGACATTTCTATAGAGTTGTTGTAACTGGGACATTTTCTCGGCCTTAGAACTGTAAACTAGCAACTTATTAAATTCCCCTTTTTAAAAGCCATTCCATTTCTGGTATATTGCATTCTGGCAGTTAGCAAACTAGAATATCCTGTTTTGATTTTCTCCACAATATTTATCATAACCTAACATATTTATTATTATTTGTGTATTTATTGTCTAAATCCCTCCTAAAAATATGAGTCCCATGTAGGCAGGGACTGTCTGTTTAGTTCACTATTGGATGCCCAGCTTTTAGAACAGTGCCAGGCACAGAGGAGCCATGAATGAGTGAATAAATAAATGGAAATAGATGATACTTTTCCATTTTTTCTGTAGCTGAAACAGATGTTTTGCAATTTTTAAAATATATCTTTGTTTGTTAATTCTGTTCAGAGAGAAGGGAAGTTTTGTGCCTCTTGCCAAGCTGCCAGTTTATAAGGAAATTATTAAACTGCAACGTGCCATTTCTGTGACAGGAACTATCAACCAGGAGTGGAGGTCTCATTCGGAGGTTCGTGGGTCCCTAGCGGGGACTTCAGAGCTCTGTGAGTCCTCTAAAATTGTGTATAAAAGTTTGTATGTGGATGTGTATCTGCCTCTTCCTTGGGAAAGGACTGAAAGCTCACAAAGCAGTCTGTGGCCCAATGTAAGGTTTTGAATACTTACAGTAATACACTTTGGGTGTTAAAATAAAAACTCATCATCTTACCACCCAAGCCATCTTGACTTTCTTGGAAGCACAGCCTCTTGGTGTTGGAAGTAACACCCAATGCAGGTGTCCCTCGACACTATCTTGATAAATTGCTGTCTGCACTGGTTGGAAAGGATTTATGTGCCCTAGAAAAGCCATGTTTTAATCCTATTCAATCTTGTGGGAGCAACCGTTTCTTTTAATCCCTATTCAATAATGTAGGTTGGAAACTTGATTAGGTTATCTCCATGGAGCTGTGACTCCACCCATTCCAGGTGGGTCTTAATTAGTTTACTGGTGTCCTTTAAAAGAGGAGGCATTTTGGAGAAAGCTTGAGAATGACAGGAGAGCAATGGAGCAGAGCCACAAGAATGACAAGAGCCAGAGCCCATGCAACCAGAGACCTTTGGTGATGAAGAAGGAATATGCCCCCAGGAGAACTTCAAGAAACAAGAGGCCTGGAGAGAAAGCTAGCAGATGCTGCCATGTTCTCTATGTGCCTTTCCAGTTGAGAGAGAAACCCTGAACCTCATCGGCCTTCTTGAACCAAGGTATCTTTCCCTGGGTGCCTTAGATCGGACATTTCTACAGACTTGCTTTAATCTGGGCCTTTTCATGGTCTTAGAATTGTAAACAAGCAACTTATAAAATTCCTCTTTTTAAAAGCTGTTCCATTTCTGGTATGTTGCATTCCAGGAGTTAGCAAACTAGAACATTGTCCATGCTCTGCTTAGGAACCCACAAAGCAGGACTGTTATACAAGTGAATTTACTAGAAGCTTCCACCTGTAGCTGAAATAGTATTTTTCACACTCTGGGTCTTGTTTAGCCCCTGCGACACACAGAGAATAGGTTGAATCCCTTTTCCACTGGTTATTTTCTCAGTTATGTGAAGACACCATGTTGCACCCCTTCCACTCTCTATGCTTTTATTTCTCCACATGAGAAGTATCCAATTCCTCTAAATATGGGACAGAGCACTTCACAATTCTAGTCACTCCTTTTTTGAATGCTCACCAGTTCGTCAATTATCCAGGATTGAACATATGACACACAAATAACCTAGCGGTACTTCCATCTCCCAGATTTGGACGTGATATTTCTATTAATGCAGCTTTAGTGTCACACCGTGACTGCTGTGGCCGCTTTAGGGCAGCCTGGAAATGGGCAAGATAGGAAGGCTGGAAACTGGTTAGTGGAGGGGGCATTTGTCTTCACAAGAAAAGATATGGTTCTGAGCTGAGGTGGTGAGGACGGAGAAGCCTGAGATGTAGGAAGGACTTGGCTATTGTTTATGCTTGGGAAAGAGAAGAAGGGACGGGAGGAATCAAGGGCGAAAACCGAGTTGAAGCGGAGAGAAGAGGAGGAGGAGGAGGAGGAGAAAGAGGAGGTGACAAGGGAGGGTGGGTCCCTCTAAACTCCAACGCAGAAAGGGGAGAAGTGGAAGGAGAGGGGCCAGGAAATGCAGTGCAGGCGAGAGCTGGAGTAGCAGAACAGAGCAAGTTTGTGGCAGGACAGAGCAAGTTTGTGGCAAATGAAATGCCCCAGGGAGGTCAAAGGAGTGAAGAATTTACCGCGAGCGCCGTTTAAAATGGCAAGGAGGAGAGGGAGAGAGAGAGACCCTGTTTAAGAACCAGGGGTAATGAATGGCAGAGAGTTTCAGCGCTGGGAGTGGTATTGGACAGCGGCATCTGGGAGGGACCCGGGAATTATCTTTGTACCTCCTGCGGCGCTTGGACCAGCGCCTGGACGTAGAGGGAGCGCAGGGCCCGTCGGACGACAACAGGATGACTGGTGAAGTCCGGCTGAAGGAACCGCAGGCAGTGGGCGCCCGAGAGCCCCACTGACCGCGGGCGGCGGCCGCCGAGGCGGGGCGGGGAGGGGCCGAAGGGGCCGGCGACCAATCTACGCCTCCGTTGGGGCCCAGCCCCGCCCCTTGCCTGCTGGGAGAGGCGCGCGCAGCCGCCGCGCCCCCCGGAAGTGCGCTGGACCTGGTGGGAGGTGAGCGCGCGGGCTGCTGGGCCTGGCCGCGGTGCGCTGTCCGCCGGGTGGGCAGGATCCTCGGGTCGGCGGCGGGCCGGGGTCTCCCAGAGCCCCGGGGCGTGCGCGCGCTCAGAGTCATCCGTGCCCGTGGGGGAGGGGTGGCGAGGGCTGCGGGGAGGCCGAGTACCCGGCCCGGCTCTGCCCTCGGTTGCTGGTGGGCCCCGGCGGAGCCTGGGGGTGGGTGGGTGGGTGCGGTGGCGGGGAAGCCCGCAGGCCGAAAACGGACCGGAAGGAGGGACCCTTCGGGGAGTGATGCTTCGGGTTTCTGTTCAGGGAGATCTTGGCGTTTGAGGGTGGGTGTGGGGGATGCTTCTTGGTGGGCAGCGCTGCCCTGGCTTCCCGGGCTGTAAGTGCTTGCAAATCCTTTCCTCATCTCGACCCCCAAAAGACGCCTCCCAGACATTGGCAGCTCCCCTTCTCCCCGAGAAATTAGGATTTAAGGGATGATGATGGTTGCTGAATCATGTAGATGTTTTTTACTTTCTATGTTATAGAACATCCAGAAGTTAATATCTGAAATTACTGAAACTCAACTTCTCACCCTTGTTTATACTTACCGTTGTAGTGTTAATTCCATCTGCCCTTGTTTAAATCCATAAAAGCCCAGAACGCCTTAGAATCGGGGAGACAGGCCATTTGCTCTGCTGCTTTGTGCTTAGCAATATAGTCTTTCTTTGAAACCTTGGTGCCTCAGGAATTGGTCATTTGACCCATCTGGATGGAGAATCCACCGCCTTTGTCTGGTATCAAAACCATAGTCTTTAGAGCTGCTGCAGTTTGAATCTATTGACTCTGAGAGCTTCAGAGTTCCCTGGTCTGTAATCTTTTACTACTTACCTAGCCGGGTGATCGTGAGCTTAGAAATAACAGGAATGGGGCCTGATATGGGCTGATACATAGCAGATGCTCAACAAATGTTTGCTTATGTATGTATAGTAACTGTATTTACAAGTGCATTAAAAAATCATTCCAATTTATTTTAGCTTCAATAAGTATGACAAATATACATTTGGGATGAAAAGTTTGTTTTTGAGAACAGATGCTTGTGAAGTCATTAGGATATAAACCCTGTCTACCTAAGCAATATAATTTTGAATAAGTGAATATTCAATAAATAATTGAATATTTATTTTTGAATATTTTTCTTAATATTATGCAGGAGTATATCAATTGCCAACATCAGATTTAAATATTTTATAAGATTGATAATTTCTCCTTAATGACCGATCTGAAGTGCTGTCTTAATTCAGGGGCTAAATAAATTGGAATACATTTATATATTAGTCCCTTGCTAACTAAAATTTTGGTACCTACTCTCTGAAACTCAGGAGTCAAAAAGATTTGGGTAGTGAAACATCCTTGCATATCATTCATTCATTTAACATTTGTAGCTTTGTGTTTCCCTCTTTATGATATGTTGTGTTTTTGTAATTATTCAGTATAAATATATTTTAATTTTGTTTTGTGATTTCTTCTGTGATCATGGATTGAGTGTTGGGTTTTTTTAAATTTTTTTTTAGACATTTTACTGTTAATTGATTTCTAATTTAATTCCTTTGAGGTCAGAATATATGCTGGAGGTTCCAAGTTTTGAAAATTTATTAAGCATCTGGATTTTCTTCCTGAATATTTCTGTGCATTTCAGTGTGTATTCTGCAGTTGTTGGGTCCAGTGTTTTGTTAAATTTCAGATCAAGTTGTTGATAGTGCTCAGACTTTTTTCTATACCTTATTGATTTTTTGTTTATTTGTTCCATCCATTACTGTGAGAAGAGTGTTAAAATCTTCAACTATGATAGAGGATTTGATATTAATTTAGATTGTTTTATATTCTTGATGAAGTGATCCATTTCTCATAATGTCCTTTTTTTATTTCTGTCTTGAAGTCTACTTTGTCAGATATTGCTATAGCCACATAAGCTTTCTTATGTTTGCTGTTTGAATGGAATATCACTTTTCCATCCTTTTATTTTCAACTTCTTTGCTATAGTTTAAGCAAACTTAAACTTCCCTATAGTTTAAGTCTCTTGTGGACAGCATATAGTTAGGTCTTGCTTTTGCAAATCTGACAATTGGGGTAGTTGAACCATTTATATTTACTATAGTCATTGGTATGATTGGGTTTTAGTCTACCATCTTGCCCTACTTTTGATCTTTCTGTTTTTCTTCCTCTGTTGCTCTTTCCCTATTGTCTTTTGGTTCATTGAGTGTTTTTTTAGTGTTCCTTTATTGGCCTTTTAGTTGTATTTCTTTGTGTAATATTTTTAGCGCTAACAATATACATCTTTAACTGATCAATGTTTACTTTAACTTATTAAAGTATACTTTATATTGTATCCCTTTGTACTTCACAGTTCCCATTTCTCATTTCTTCTTTACATTTCCCATTTCTCACTTGACATTCCCCATCTCTCACTTCTTACTTTCCATTTCATACTGATTTTCTCACTTTAAATCCCACAAATGTAATAATCTAACAAGAGATTAATCTCATTTACCCCACTTTTGTGTTATTTTTATATCTTTTATCTACATATGTTATCTGATTTATTCTGTCATTATTTTCAGTTAAACAGTAAGTTGCCTTTTAAGGAAGTTATGAATTTTTACATTTATTAACTTGTTTTTGCCATTTCTGATTCTCTTCATTCCTTTCTGTAAATCAGAGTTTCCTTCAGTTGGAAGACTGTACTGTAGCTTCCTTGTAGTGCAAGTCTGCTTATAACCAATTCTCTTAGCTTGTTTATCTGAAAATGTCTTTAATTTATTATTGCTTTTGAAGAATGTTTTTACTGGATGTGGAATTTTGCATTGATAGTTTTTTCCTTAGAATTTGCATTTAGTTCTTTTTATCTTTCCCATTTATCTGCATAGAGTCCCTATCTCTTCTTTCGTTAAGACTGTATTTTTCTTTAAATTCTTGAGCCAGCTCAGGGTTGGTTTCTATTGACTGCTTTTTTCCTTGACTTTGGGTCACATTTTCCTGTTTATGTACATGAGTCTAGTAATTTTGGATTGCCTCTTGGATATTGTGAATTATATATAGTAGATGTTCAGGATTCTGTTATCTTTCTCTGGCAAGTATTGATTTTTGTTTAAGCAGGCAGTTCAATTTTATCATCTTTGACTTGTGTAGGCTTGGTATTAGGCTTTGTCAGGCCAGGTCTTTGGAATGCCTGAGGTGTTTCCCAGGGTTTTCTCATCTGATGAGAGTTGATGAAACTGGACTGGGTCTCTCCTGTGGATCACGTGGAGGCTTGGTGTAGGCTTTGTTAGGGCAGGTCTAGGATGGTCTGTAATCTCTGGTGTGGTCTTCACTCCTAATATGGAGCCTTTGTGTCTCTCGATGCCTTGTGTAATTATAAGGCCTTTCTACTCTGGGCAAAAATTCAGGTGTCTTTCATTGCTGATTGGCCTTTTGTATTTCCATTTTGCTCTTAACCCTGAAGCAACTGGTCTGTATTAAGTCTTGCATAGTTTCACCATCTCCAGGTGCAGTCCAACCATTGGCCAAAGAGTCATGGAGAAGCCCTACATCAATTTCTGCCCCCACACCTACAACTCCCTTCTCTCCAGTGCCCTGTCCTTTAGATTCCAGCCAGTTAACCTCTGAAATTCTGATCCCTGGCTTCCTGTCTTGAGACCGCTGTGCTCTGCTTGAGCTCCAGCTTCCCGTACCAAGGATGGGAAATTGTCCCCAAGCAGACAGCCAGAATGATTGAGAAGTTTCCCTTCTCTCAAGGATTGCATTATTGCCTGCCTGTTTTTCAGTGCCTGCAAATATTTGCTTCATGTATTTTTCCAGCTTTGTAGTTGTTTACATTGGGTAGGCTAATCTATAGTACCAGTTACTCTGCCATGAATTCCCCAACAAATAATTATTGGGCACTTAGTATATATCACACTAGCACACTGGGTGCTGCATGAATGAAAGATATTTGTTTCTTTAAACAAATGAATTTAGTGAGGTCCATGTGAAAAACATCTAATATTGGATTAGTCCTTTTTACACCTCTCTTTTCACTCTTGAAAAAACTTTCCCTCCTTTTTGTGTCTAAATGGTTTACTCATAGAGAGTAAATTAGTTAGGTAGCATGGTAGAAAGGAGGACATTGCTTCTTAAACTTCAAGAAAAAAGCAGCTTTGAAAAACTAGAGTATTAACCTGATCTCTGATTAAGCTGGACACAAAAGTGACTCTCTTTAAAACATCATCAGCATCATACTTGCAATTAGTATCATGGAGAAATGATGATCTGATATTTATATTATAGCCGGCTTCTTCATCACATTTAAGAATCAAGACAATAAATCAATGTTTGAATTACTGGCAAGAAAATTAACTTGAAATAGTACATGATCCTTTAAAAAAAAAATCATACTATTAACTTCACCATTTAATATTTCTCCCCTTGTCTTAGTTCCTGTCTTCTAGATTTTGATGGCATTTGCCATAAAACAGTGATTACTTAGTTCAAGGCCATAGAAGTGTTTTTCAGGAAGTTAGTGTTTGTGCTAAATCTCCCTGGAGGCCAAGTTGAAAATTTGTATTACAGGGTTTTTTTTATAAATTCCAAAATAAACCAGTTTTCAGTGTGGTATTCAAAAGAGGTCATTTGGAAATCTCATTGCACCTTTTAGGGAAGAGTTTACTTGTACTCTTCAATTTCATTGTCGAAACTTCTGAGCATTTTAACATTAGCTTTTATTTCTAGGGCATTGATGTCTTTGTCCAGCTTAGTTTTTAGCCTACAGGTAATAGATACAGATATAGAAGTGGCACCTAAGAGCTGTTTACATGGAAATCCATAATGAAATGCTCCATAAGGTGCACAGCATTCTACTATTCAGTCTGGACATTTGTAGACCAAGAAGGAATGCTCTGAACGGGGCAAGGTGGGGGCAGCAGTTTAGATATGGTATCAGTGGTTTGCTTTGCGGCTTCAAGTTTACAATATTTCAAAGTAGGGTAGTATGTCCATTGAGCAATATCAATCCCTGGTGGACCTGAGGCTTCTAAGTAGGGTATGTGAATTTGTTCTCTCTGAAAATATTACTCTCTTATATAGCACTTGGTCTCCTTTCCTCTCTAGTATCCCTGCGAAAGGTTCTGTGAAGACCTGGTCTACCCAGAGAGCAGTTCCAGCCCAGGAACACTTCCCCTAAAGTGAAAGGACTTGCCACCTCAGATGATGCCCATTGACCTGGGGCAGGCCCTTGTCCTGTGGCCACCACTGGCGAAGGCAGAGGACTCCTCATTTTCTGGACCAGATGCTGCCCCTCCGGGGGATCTCTCCAGCCCTGAGACTGCACGACAACTTTTCAGGCATTTTCGTTACCAAGTGATGTCTGGACCCCATGAGACCCTGAGACAACTTCGCAAGCTCTGTTTCCAGTGGCTGCAGCCAGAGGTTCATACCAAGGAGCAGATCCTAGAGATCCTCATGTTGGAGCAGTTTCTGACCATCCTGCCTAGAGAGATCCAGACGTGGGTACGGAAGCAGTGTCCAGGCAGTGGAGAGGAGGCAGTGACCCTCGTAGAGAGCTTGAAGGGAGATCCGCGGAGACTATGGCAATGGGTGAGCATAGGGTACCATCATTTGGGGTTTCATCCAGGTCTCCCCATATCTCATCTAAGATTCCATGTGATTTACAGCACTTTTTAGCTGCTAGGGATTGAGGCTAAGTCTTCCATCCCATTCCATCTTTAGACTGGAATTTTTGAGAAGGTGTTTAAAAGAGGTTTGCATTTTTAATTGGGGGAGATGATTTAATAGAAACACAGTATTAGGGGCATATCTTGAATGTCTCCCTGGCTTGGTTCTGGCCTCAGCTTTTGGCCTCTCTCAGGATATTACCTTCCCTGTTTCTTTGGATTAGAAATAAAAGCTGGTTCCTCTTTCCCTACTCTATGACCCTAAGGACTTTCTTATGATCTATTGTGGAAGGTTAGCTTCATATCTTTCAGAAATCCTGACTCTGGATCCTTCAATAAATAGTCATATGTGGTCTCCAGATCAGCATGCACGTTCTAGGACAGGAAATGTCATCAGAGAAGATGGAGTCTCCAAGCTGTCACGAGGGAGACGTGGAGCCCCATCTCTACATGGCGCCTCAGGAGCTGGGACTTGAGAATTCATCCTCAGCACCCAGGGAGCAGCAGAGCCACGTTGTGAAAGAGGAATCTGATACTGAACAAGAATTAGGTGAGTGACAGGTTATTCATTTATCACTAGGTGAGATGTTCTCTTGGAGAAGCCTGGGGATTGTGGATAGTAAGCTGGAGAGTGAATCAAAAATGACTTGATGTCCAGAGTTTGGAAACAGGGTAGATCTACGCGAACCACTCGGATTGGGGGATTTGGAGTCTGTATTTTTTTTCTTTTTTTTTGGCGCATGGTCTGGGAATCGAACCTAGGTCTCCTGCATGAAAGGCAAGCATTCTGCCACTGACAGAGTCTCTATTTTAAACCACATTAAGCCTGGGCTAGACCTTGGATTTTGATTCTGAGCAAGACGGGAGAAAACATGGGTGAGACTGGAAGGTTGGAGAGAGTTGGACTTGTTGGGGAGGTGAACACAGTCTTGACATTATGGACGGAGGAAAAGGTATCAGTTCTGATTTGTCAAATTTTTTTTAGCTGTACCCTCTGGGGAATGGGTGAGGAGGACATGTAGTTCTTTTTTTTTTTTTTTTTTT
>PVIY010064791.1:0-10043 GCA_004026745.1 Myrmecophaga tridactyla
TCCCCTCCGGGCGGAGAAGCCCAGCGCCTCCCCTGCACCTCGGTGCTGTAAGGTAAGCAGGGCGCGCTTTCATTCCTGTTCATTGCGGGCCAAGAAACCGACGCACAGAGATTAAATTAATCCCCCAGTTTCAAAAGCTGGAAAGTAGAAGCAGAAACTTCAGCGGGAAGAGACGTAAGTCAAGGGGCAGTCTCACTCTCAGAGCGCGGCGGACGGCTGTGATTTTCCTGCGCGGGGGTCCCACGCGTGTCCCGTGCTCACGTGGTCTGGGCCCGGCGGGCGGGGCCCAGCCCCAGCCTCCCCCTCCACGCTGCCAGGGCTGGCCCCAGGCAGAGGCATTGTAAGAAAGCACCCGTGGAAACTGAGTCACAGGGCTCTGTGGTGGAAGCACATGCTTTGACAAGGCAGGCAGACTTTCAGCGGCCGAGCTTCCCCGAAGCCAGCCTTGGGGGACTCGGTTTGAGGATGGGTTCAAAACAGAAATTGAGCAGTTATGATAAGTGTCAGGCAGAAGAGGCGCTGTATGCTCCAAGGGCAGGTGGGGACCCCAAGTCTGGTGGGGCGGGCCTGGGTGAGGCGCCCCACGTCCTGCAGGGGCCCCCCAAAGCCAGCCTGGCCTCTTCAGTGGCTGAGGAGGTGAGCTGGGGGGCCGGAAGGCCTGGGCTGCTCCCGCATGAGTGGATGAGGGCGTTCACTCTGTACCCCGTCCCGCCCCCCTTTCATGGACTTGTGTCGGTTTTGTCTGTAATCCGGGTTCACTGCTTTTGTTAGTCTAACCACGTAAGTGTCCCCCACTGAGCCGAGTGGACACAAGACCATCACGGTTTCCTCCTTGATGACTCTTTGTTGGCCCCCCTCCCCCTGGAGTCCACAATTGCTCAATGTTTTTACTTGCTTAATTTCCTCTGAATTTACAGAAAGTCGCCTCTTTCCTTCCTGCCACGTCAAATGCGCCCCCTCGTCATGGGTTCTGACGCGGGTTGGGGAGCAAGCAGGCCCTGGGCCCCCTGCTGCCCCCCCCCCGCCGCCCCTTCTCGGGGCCACCTCTCGCCACCCCCCAACCCCGGGAGGCACCCAGCTAGCTGCAAAGCGGAAGGCTGAAGGAGGAAGGAGCTCTCTGTGGGTTGGGAAGGCTGTGCAGGGGGTTGGGGGTGAGGCACCGGCCAGCCTCGGGACAGCACGGGGTTGGGGGCAGCCCCAGCCTCTTGCACCCTGGCTGCCTTCCCATCCGAGCCGGCCCCCACCCTGCCCACCCAGGAACGGGGGTCGCCCTCTGGGGCCTCCGCGGTGCCCTGGCTGGGTGACCAGGGCGAGCAGAGGTGCGGCCCGGTCTTCCAGGGCGAGGGGTTCCGATGAGAAAGAAGCCCTTGGAGCCGGCACCCCGCATCCAGCGCTGCCGTTTCCTGCCATGCTCACCTGCCCCCGCGCCCCACGCGCCTCTGGTGCTATGACCGCCCCCCACCCCACCCCCGCCATGGGGCCACAGCCCAGTTGACACTGTAACGGGAAGTTACTGGTGGGAAGAAATGTCAGACAGCAGGGGTGGGGAAGGGGCCAGAAAAGACAAGGCCTGGATGGGAGGGAGGAAGTTGGCAGAGGCGCGGGTGCTGGGAGCGGGCAGGGGGTGCGGGTGGGGCCGGCTCGGCTGGGCACAGGCCACGCTCCCAGGGGTGTGGACCTTCCTGCCAGCGTGGGACAGAAATCCTAGGATGGGCTGGGACTCAGCACCAAGGGATTGAGAAAACCTTCTCAACCAAAACGGGGAAGAGTGAAATGAGACAAAATAAGTGTCAATGGCTGAGAGATTCCAAACAGAGTCGAGAGGTTATCCTGGAGGTTATTCTTACGCATTAAGTAGATATCACCTTGTTGTTCAAGATGTAGTGGAGAGGCTGGAGGGAACTGCCTGAAAATGTAGAGCTGTGTTCCAGTAGCCATGTTTCTTGAAGATGATTGTATAATGATATAGCTTTCACAATGTGACTGTGTGATTGTGAAAACCGTGTGTCTGATGCTTCTTTTATTTACCTTATGGACAGAAGAGTAAAACATATGGATTAAAAATAAATAAATAATGAGGGAACAAATGTTAAAATAAATTTAGTAGATTGAAATGATAGTGATCAATGAAGGGGAGGGGTAAGGGGTATGGTATGTATGAATTTTTTTGTTTTCTTTATATTTCTTTTTCTGAATTGATGCAAATGTTCTAAGAAATTATCATGATAATGAATACACAACTATGTGATGATGTTGTGAGTTATTGATTATGTATCAAGAATGGAATGATCATACGGTCATGATCACATGGTAAGAATGTTTGCGTTTGTATGTGGTTATGTCTAGTGCCCTCTCCTTGGTGGACACTTCCAGAAGCCTCTGTACCGGTTCGGTTCTGTGTGTCCCGGGGGCCGTGTCTGGGGCTGGGCAGTGCAGCGGGGGGGTGCACAGACTGGAGCTCAGGGCAGCCGGCCCGTGGGATGCCCCCAGCCCCTCACCCTCTCCCCTCCTGGCTGCCCGGCGCCCCCCTGCCTGGATGACCCTTTGGGGGCTCCCTCTCCTCCTGCCTTTCCCACGGCACCTTTGCCTCCTAAACTGGACCCACACAGGGAAAGTCCTCCATGAGTGTCTGATGAGATACATGGAACTTTCTGGAAGGTGGAGGTGAAAGTGACCCAGACAGAATTTCCTGGCTGATTTGTGGCAAAGATGCCTCCCAGCACGCTGCTTCGCCCTCCCGCAGCGTGTTTGGGTAAAAACAGCCAGAGGCTCCGGTGCTCCTGGCTGCAGAGCCCCGGGACCGGCTCGGGGCTGTGGGAGCAGGTTAGCACCTGCCACGCGGTGCCGCCGCCGCAGACGTTCCCATTCCGGGTGCCCTGGCTCTGTGGGGCTGCGCGCTCACCCCGCGTGGGGTCCAGCACCAACTCCCCGCCGGAGCAGTGGGCCTGGCACCCTGCGCCCTCGTCTGCGGAGCCGCAGCTGCCCTGGGGCCTGTCCCCCGCGGCCATCTGAGCCTCTTCAGCGAGCTCGTGGCCCTCACCTCCATCTCCCTCTGCCAGAAGGCGCTCTTGTTTAAACCCGGAGGAAAGGCGTGGAGAATTCTTTCCAAAAGGTTCGCGCGGACACGTAAGGGAGGGCTCCTCACCGTCCTTCCCGCGCCCACAAAATCCTCGGCCCCCACGGTTCTCTCTGTCGTCCTTTGGTGCGTGGCTCCACGTTGTTCCCTCTACCTCTAGAGCCCTACACACACGCGTACAAGATGTGCTTGACACTATTTCCATTTCCTCACGGCGTGGCTGCTGCGATGCTGCGCTCCCTGTGCTGTGATCCTTTCCACGTGGTTTCTCCAGATCTCCCGCCAGTCCTGTGCCCACCCCATATCTTTCAACAGCTCTGCTCCATGGAATGGGCACACCATGGCTTATTTAATGGCTTCCCTGTCAATTTTAAGTTATATTTTATACAAATAACGTCCAAATAAAGATCCATGAGCATTTGTTTCCTCATGGCAGCGCTCAGGAAATGGTCCTGCCAAGTTGAATCATGTGCACATTATTCTCTGAAAAAGCTGATGCCAAGCTGCCCTGCATGGTTTCCTTGCAGCCGGACCCTCATCTTCCTCAATGCTGCCCATAGGAAGGTTGGAACGGGATACCCCGCCCCAGCGCCCACTGAGCGTGTCTGTGCTTCACCGCCCTGCCTTCCCAAGGGCTTCTTTCACCTGGCAAAACACATTTGTCAGTCCTGTTGCTGTGTTTCTCATTTTTGCACTTACTGCTGTGAATTGTCCTCTAGGCACTGCTTTATCTTCACCCACAAAATTTAATGCATGATATTTTCATTTTCATTCAATCCCCAATATTTCCTAATTTCCTTGAGGCTTCTGTTTGACTCACAGGTAATTTAGAAGTGTGCTGCTTTGGGGGAGATTTTCCCAATATCTTTCTGTTCTTTATTTTCTGGTTTAATTCCATTATGACATGAGAAAATGTTCTGTAGGACTCCAGTCCTTGTAAATTTGTTAAGGTTTGTTTCATGCCCCAGTATAGAGCCTCTCTCGCTGACTCTCATGAGCACTCAAGCAGAAGGTGTATTCTGCTGCAGCAGTTATGGGGTGGAGTGCGTGAGAAGTATTTTCAGAGCCTGTTGTTCGGGTCTTCTACATACTTGCTGATTTTCTGTCTTTTTTTTTAATTGAGAGAGAAAGGGCTGAAAGCACCAGCCATTATTAAGGACTTGTCTAATTCTTCTTTCAGTTCTTTCAACTTTTGTTTCATGTATTTTGAAGGCTCGTTGTTAGTAGACAGATACACATTTAGGATTGTTTTATGTTCTTATTGAATTGACCCTTTCATCATTAAGTAATGTCCCTCTTCATACTTGGTAATTTCCTTGTTGTTAAGTCTACTTTACCTGATATTAACAGTCATTCTGATTTCTCTTTGATAAATGTTTTTATGCTGTACCTTTTCCTATCCTTTTATTTTTAATCTTTGAATAATTGGCATATTCAAAGTGAGCTTCCTGTAGACAGCATATAATTGGATCTTTAAAAAAATCCCACTTGACAGTCTCTGTCTTACGGTTGTGTTTTTAGATCACTTATACTTAATATATTCATTGGATCGGTTGTGTTTAGGTCCATCATTTAATTTTTTGTTTTCCCTTTGTCCTTTGTGATTTTTCACTCCTCTCTTTCCTTATCTTGCTGTGTTATAGATCATTTGAATTTTCTAAGTATTGCACTTAATTGATCAGTTTGCTTTTGACTATAGCTCTTTGAACAGGTTTTTCAGTTGTCACTCTAGGAATAGCAATATGCATACTAGACTTCACTGTCGACTTAAAGCTGATATTTTATCACTTCAAGTGAAACGTGGAGAAACTTTACAATGACACATTTTCCCTAACCACCCTCCCTCTCTATTGTGGTAGATAGACACATGCGTCTACTTACCTCAAAAACCCCACACCCAATGTTATACATTTTCTTTCAACATATTTTAAAGGACTTAAGAGAAGAAAAGTAACTATTACCTTTTCTCTCATGTTTACGATTTTGTTGCTCTTCTTTCATTCTTGTTTTCTAATCTCCCTCTGGGTCATTACCCACTTGCATGGATTTCTTTTAAATCATGTGTGCTCGTGACTCATTTTCTTAGTTTTCCTTCATCTGAGAATGTCTTCATTTTCCCTTCAGTAGTTAGGAATATTTTGGCTTGATAGAGAATTCTGACTTGACAGTTCTTTTCTTTGACCACTTTAAAAATGTTGCTCCATTGCCTTCGAACCTCCATGGTTTCTGGTAAGAAATTCGCAGTCATGCAAATGTTTGTTCCTCTCTATATAATGTATCACTTTTTCTGACTGCTTCCAAAATTTTTCTTTATTTTTGTTTTTCAGCAGTTAGAGTGTGATGAGTGTAGGCTTGGTTTTCTTGGAGTTTATACTATGTGAGATGCTCTGAGCTGATTGAACTTATAAACATATTTTTCACCAAATATGTAAATTTTCAGCCATTATTTCTTCAAAAGCTTTCTATGCCAATGGTTTACTCCTCTCCTTCTGAGATTCCAATGACACAAACGTTATACCTTTCAACATTGTTCCACAGATCCTTAAGGCTCTGTTCTTTTGTTTTCTCTTGCCAGTCTTTTTTCTCTGTGTTGTTCATACTGGATAATTAATAATGACCCTCAAGCACATCGACTTTTTTCCCAGTCATGAGAATTCTTCTTTTGAGCTCATTCAATGATTTACGTATTTCTGTTTTTGTATTTTTAAACTTTTTAAATTTCTGTTTGGTTCTTTTTTTATAGCTTCTATTTCCCTGCTGGGAATTTTTACTTTAGCATTTGTTTCTAGAGTATTTGGCTGTACCTAATGGAACATGGTTATAACTGCTTTAGAGACCCTGTGCGATAAATTTCAATGTTTAGATCATCTCATCGTTGCCACTATTACTTATCCTTTTCCTCATAAGTTCATTGTTGTTTGAGTAATTTTGGATTGTATCCTGGACATTTTGGATTGTTTTAGTTAGACTCTGGGCCCTAATAAGATCCCCCTGGAAAATACTGATCTTTTTGGTTTTGCCGGCAATCTGTGTGAATACGTTCGGGCCACACACACAGCCCCGTCTCCTGCAGGTGTGTTCCCGGTGTGCGCTCAGTTTCCAAAGCCTCTGTGGTGCTATTTGAGCCCCCTCCCGCCACGGCCCCAGGGCCCAGCCAGTGGCCTCAGCAGTGGTGTGTTCGATGCCCAGAGCCTTTGAGAGGCTGCCATGCCCAGGCCCTGCCCAGCGCTGAGCCTGCAACCTCACACACAGCTTTAAGTGAGCCTTTCTCCATCTACCCCCCTCTCGTGAACTTCTCCCAGGGGCCCCTTCCCTGGTCCTCAGGCTCCAAAGCAGGGGTTTTGGCTCCCTGCATCACCAATGCTTCCTGCCGTTGGGTCCAACCTTGGTCAAAGCAACTACTGCTACCACTTCCGCCGCCGCCACCTCGGAAGTGCAGCTTCAGGGCAGAGGTTTGCCTCTGGGGCAGACCAGGGAAAAGAAGCAGCAGGGGAACTTCCCCACCATCCCCATTCTTCATGCCCCCCGCCCCAAGTTTCGCGGTCCTCTGACCAGAAAAGGAGGCTCCTCTTGGCCAAACCCTCCCTTGAACATTGGGGTACAGCTGCCTTGAGTCTAAGCTGAGAGATGAGAGGAAAGAAAACCGGGGCCCTGCCTGCAACAGCAGTCTTGCCTCAAGTTCAGATCTCCCGCCTCCGTCTACCTGCAGAGCCCTCTGAGACGCTGCTTTTCTTTCCCCTGTGTGGACGTTTTAGTTGTGGTCAGTGGTAGAGATAAAGAGTGGCCTGAGCTTGCGCCACCTTACCTGGGACCAGAAGATACTGGGGCTTTTGTTTTTCCAAATATTTTAACTTCTGTTTCCTTGGTTAGCAGCTTCACTGAGATGGTAGTCACCTACCAAAATTCAGTCATGTTGGGTGTACAAACCGGCAAAGTTGAGGAAACTTACAGAGTTGCACAATTGTCACCGCAGTCTAACTTTAGAAAATTACCACTACCCCAAAGCTCCCACATGTGTGATTGCGGCCACCCCTCCCAGCTCCTTTTTAAGAAATAAAATATTTTAGGAAGGTGGAAAAGTGTGAGAGCAGCATGCCAACACTCACATACCTCCAATTTCATAAAATCTTAGCATCTTGACTTGCTTTGCTCAGAATCTTTTTCTTTCTTTTTTAACAAGTGAAACATGATGATATAAAATTGAAGCCCCGGCATGTCTTCCCCAGGGCCGCCGTCCTCTCCACCTTCAGAGGTACCACTTTCCCTAAGGCAGGCTCTTAAAATCTGTGTGGGTTTGATCTCATGCGCCTGTCCATGGCATGATATGATACCATGTGTCTTTCTGCAACTTGTCTTTTAGAAAAGCCCAGTGTTCTGCTCCTGAAAGGTGGCGTGTGGATACACATAGCCCCAAGCCAACATTTTAATCGCTGCTTATTATTCCTCTGTGTGAATGCGCCACAGTGTATTTATTCATTCTAGGTCAGATTTGTTTCCAGTTTTCCAGGGTGCCAGGTTTGCTTCTTTAAAGTTAATCTTTTGTCACTATCTAATTTTTAAAACTGTTTTTATTGTGGTAATACATATACAACATGAAATTTCCCACTGCACCCACTTCCTTGTATGGGATGCGTTGGTGTTAGTTGAATTCATGATGTGTTACTGGCACCACCCATTTCCAAAAAGTATCTCATTTTATTTTTACACTGTGTCGGTGATGTTTTTCATGCTGAGGAACTTGTCGAGATCTTCTTTCAGGCCTGAGATATAGTCCAATTTTTTATGGCCCCATGTGTTTCAACATTGTTGGGAACAAGTTAGAGAGCCAGGATTATTTTTTGCAAATTTGCCATATGTCTAATTTGTATTTCTATTTGCTCTGTCCACTTTTGAGGGAGATGAATTAAAGAGGCATGCTATGCTTGTGGCTTTGTCACTTCTCTTACATATTTGTCAGTTTTGTTTTATATGTTTTGTAGCATTGTGTTCAGTGCATGAAGATTTGTGACTGCTAAAACGTGCTTTGTGTATGCAACTTGCATTAGTTGTATCTTTCTTTGCCCGTTCAGTGCTGTTTGCCTTGAATTATGTGATACTGTTTCTAAACTATCATATGTGTTGGTATTTTCTAGTATGTGATGTTTATTTTCCATTCTTCTATGTTCAACCTTTGTTGTTTTTCTCTTTTAACTGTTTATCTGATAAAGAACACTTTTTTACACTTCCTGTAACAGATTTCTAAGATATTTACTGCAGAACTGTCACACACACAAGTAGAGAAAATGTTTAGTGGACCCCATGTCTCTGGCACCAGTTTCAAAAATGATCAACTAAGCCTCTAAAAGAAGAAAATACCTAGGGATAAATTTAACCAAGGAGGTGAGAGACTTGTACACTGAAAGTTATAAAATACTGCTGAAAGAAATTAAAGACCTAAGAAAATGGAAAGACGTCCTGTGTTCACGGACCAGAAGACTGAATATTGTGACAATGTCAGTATTGCCCAAAGCCATCTACACATGCGATGATCCCTATCAAAAAGTCCCAGCAGCCTTTTTGCTGAAATGGAAAATCGTATCCTCAAATTCTTATAGAATTTCAAGGGGACTGAATAGGCAAAGTGATCTCAAAAGAGAAGAATGAAGATGGAGGACTCACGCCTGTGACCTGAAACTTGCACAGTACAGTAATTAACATGGTGTGGCGTGGGCGTGAGAGTGGACGCACAGACCCATAGAAGAGCACCCAGAGATCAGTCCACATGCCTGTGGCCAGGTGATTTTCGACCAGGGCGTCAAGTCCACTCAGTGGGGAAAGAACAGTCTCATCACCAAATGCTGCTGGGACAACCCACAGGCCAAAGAATGAAGGTGGACGGTTTCTAGCTTGCTAGTTGCCGGAATGCAATATACCAGAAACGGAATGGCTTTTAAAAAAGGGAATTTAATAAGTTGTTAGGTTACAGTTCTAAGGCCGAGAAAATGTCCCAATCAAAACAAGTCTATATAGAAATGTCCAATCTAAGGCATCCAGGGAAAGATACCTTGGTTCAAGAAGGCCAACGATGTTCAATGTTTCTCTCTCAGCTGGAAGGGCACATGGTGAACATGGCGGCTTCTGCTGGCTTTCACGTGGCCCTACCAAAAACGGACTCTCTCCAAAATGTTTCCTCTTTTAAAGGATTCCAGCAAGCAACTCCACCTTCAGTGGGTGGAGACACACTTCCATGGAAGTCATCTAATCAAAAGTTACCACCCACAATTGGGTGGGTCACATCTTCATGGGAACAATCAAAACACTCCCACCCAGCAATACTGAATGAGGGTCAAAGGGCATGGCTTTTCTGGGGTCCACCACAGATTCAGACCAGCACATGGACCTACCTCTTGGCAGACAGAAATTTAATTCAAAATGGATCAGTGGCCTAAATATAAGAGCAGATACCATAAAACTTTTGCATAAAAACGTAGGGAAATATCTTTAGGACCTGTAGTAGGCAATGGATTTTTAGATTTTACACCAAAAGTGCAAGGAACAAAAGAAAAGAGATTAAATTGGACTGACTTCATCAAAGTTAAAAACTTGTGCATCAAAGAACGTTATCAAGAAAGTGAAAAGACAACCTCCAGAAGGAGAAAAAATATTTTTTGAAACCATATACCTGACAAGGGTTTAATATACGGAATATATACAGCATTCCTGAAACTCAAAAACAAAAAGACAACACAATTTAAGAAATGGGCCAATGATGTGAATAGACATTTCTCCAAAGGAGATATTTAAAAAGCCAACGAGTATATGAAATGATACTCAGCATCCTCAACCATTAGAAAAATGCAGACTAAAACTACAGTGAAATACCACTTCACACCCACCAGGATGGCTATAAAAAACACACTCAAAAGAACTGAAAATAACAATGTTGGCGGGATGTGGAGAAACAGGGGCCCTCGGACGTTGTGGGTGC
>PVIY010064792.1:0-10040 GCA_004026745.1 Myrmecophaga tridactyla
TTTTTGGATTTCAGATGTTCCATCCTCCAGTTCACTAATCCTAACCTCTGTCTCTTGAAATCTACCATTGTAGGTTTCCATTGGGGGCGTGGTCGAGATAGAGGAGAGGTTGTAGGCTGGTTTTAATGGCTTCAATTTGCCAAGCCCTGGGGTCTGAGTTCCTTGAGAGAGGGATTCCACCTAAGTTGGGCTTTACCCCTCCCCTGGGGAAGGCTCATGTGAGAGACAGCCCTGAAAGCAGTCTGTTTCCGCCTATGCGTGGGGCAGTTGCAGCCCGAGAAGTCCCGCCGCTGAATCCAGAGGCTGCCAAGTCTCCATAGAAACAGCCACGAAAACCCCCGTTTTGTCCCCATTCCTCTTTTTCGGTTAGCCCAATAAGCGACTTCTGACTTGCCTGGTTTCGCGTGAGCTGGAGGCCTATTTTTGGTAATCAGAATTTGTTTATTAATGCCACAATTGGCGCTTGGTTGGGTTCAATCCCCACTACTGTAAGTCTCTTTCCTTTCCCTCTAAGAAGCCGCCTATGGGGGAGGGGCGCCGGGCGCCGGGTGCCGGCCGCCGGCCGCCGAGGCTTTGGGGAACTCACGGTTCTGGCGAGTTGCCGTTGGTCTAGCTGCTCCAGACCTGGGCGCGCTGTGTTTCCTGTCACTATTGTGGTTCCAGGAGCTGTTCTGTACTGTTTCTGGTTATCTAGTAGTTGTTCTGGAGGACGAACTAAAACGCGCACATTGCTAAGCCGCCATCTTGGCCCCGCCTGGTAAATGATTTTTTAATGAAAGATAAGGAATATTCTTAGGTGTGTGTAGGAATATGCACTATAAATAGCACTTAAGGTGGCAATAATGAAAAAAATTGTAAAAAAATTCAAATTTGAATAGGCGTTAGTGATGCTCTGAAAGCATCTACATATTGGGAAAATCTAAGGAAATGCTTTCTTATATATTCTTTCTTTTAAAATTTGTTTTTATTAAATGTTTTCTCTTTTATAGAATCTTTATTATGAATGGCCAATGTCAAAACTGTGATATATATGGAAGCCATTGCTTATGAACTCATTTGCATACTCCAGCTGCAGAGATGCAACCTCTAGTACATTGCTATATGTGAGTACAGATTTTCTTCCTGGGCCCTATGACTTGGGGTTTGCTCACTTTACCAGATTCCTAATAGTGAAATCATACTATACTATCCTTTTGTGTCTGACTAATTTCACTCAGTATTATATCCTCTAAGTTCATCCATGTTGTCATATATTTCAGGACCTCATTTCGTCTTACTGCTGCGTAATATTCCATGACAATGTGCAGTATATACCCCATTTTGTTTATCCACTCATCGGTTGATGGGCACTTGGATTGTTTCCATCTTTTGGCAATTATGAATAGTGTCTATGAACATCAGTGTATGAATGTCTGTTCATATCACTGCTTTCAACTCTTCTGGCATACACATAGTATTGGTATTGCTGGGTTGTAGGACAACTTAATACACAGTTTTCTAAGGAACTGCCAAACTGTCTTCCATAGCGGCTGCACCATTATACATTCCCACCAGCAGTGAATATGTATTTCAATTTCTCCACATCTTCTCCAATTTTTGTAGTTTCCTGTTTGTTTAATAGCGGCCATTCTTATAGGTGTGAGATGACATCTCATTGTAGTTTTGATTTCCATTTCCCCTATAGCTAATGAAGATGAGCATCTCTTCATGTGCTTTTTAGCCATTTGTATTTGCTCTTTGGAAAATATTCATATCTTTAGCCCACTTTATAATTGAGTCGTTCTTTTGTTGTTGAGATCTATAATCTCTTTATATACACCTGATCTCAAACCTTTATCTGATACATGGTTACCAAATATTTTCTCCCACTGTGTTGGCTGCCTTTTCACTTTTTTGACAAATTCTGTGGTAGTTAGATTCGGTTGTCAGCTTGGCCAGGTGAAGGTGTCTAGTTCTATTGCTGTAGACATGAGCCGATGGCATGTGAACCTCATCTGTTGCTGATTACATCTGCAGTCGGCTAGGAGGTGTGCCTGCTGCAATGAATGATGTTTGATTTATTTGGCTGGTGCTTAAATGAGAGAGCTCAATGTATCACAGCCCAAGCAGCCCAGCATACCTCATTTCAGCACTTGCAGCTCAGCCCAGGCCTTTGGAGATGCTGGGAAAGGTGTTGGAACTCAGAGGCCTGGAGAGAAGGCCAGCAGAGGTCGCCTTGTGCCTTCCCATGTAAGAAAGAACCTCAGTTGAAAGTTGGCTGCCTTTCCTCTGAAGAACTATACCTTAACTAAATAAATCCCCTTTTATTAAAAGCCAGTCCATCTCCTGTGTGTTGCATTCCAGCAGCTAGTAAACTAGAACAAACTCCTTTGAGGCACAGAACTTCTGATCTGAGAAGTTCCCGTTTATCTATCTTTTTCTTTCATTGCTTGTGCTTTGGGTATAAAGCTCAAGAAGCTACCTCCTATCTCTAGGTCTTGAAGATGTTTCCCTATATCTTTTTGCAGGAGTTTTTGGGTACTGGCTTTTATATTTAGGTCTTTGATCCATTTTGAGTTCATTTTTGTATAAGGTGTTAGACAGGGATCCTATTTCATTCTTTTGGCTATCCATAGTTAGTTCTCCTAAGCCCATTTATTGAAAAGACTATTCTGTCCAATTCAGTGGATTTAGGGGCCTTGTTGAATATTAATTGACCATAGATTTGATGGTCTCCATGCTCTCAGTTCAGTTCTGTTGGTTAATATTTCTGTCTTCGTGCCAATAGCATGCTGTTTTGACCACTGTGGTTTTACAGTAAAAGCTTTAAAGTTGGGAAGCGTTAGTCCTTCCATTTTGCTCTTCTTTTTAAGGATATCTTTAGCAATTTGAAGTTTCTTTCCCCTCCAAATAAATTTGATAACTAGCTTTTCCAAGTCTTCAAACAGGTTGTTAGAATTTTAATTGGTATTGCATTGACTCTATAGATCAATTTGGGTGGAATTGACATCTTGACAATATTCAACCCTCCTATTCATGAGCACAGATTATCTTTCCATCTATTACTATCTTCTTTGATTTCTTTAAGCAATGTTTTGTTGTTTTCTGTGTAGAGGTCCTTTACATCCTGATTAAATTTATTCCTAAATACTTGATTCTTTTAGTGGCTATTTTCAATGGAATTTTTTCCTTAATTTTCTCCACAATGAGGTCATTACTTGGATATAGGAACATTACCAATTTTTGTATACTTTAAATTACTGTAATACTTCCTAAACAGTTTCTATGTAATATGTTAAATTATTTTAACACTTCACATTTACAAGGTGAAAGGACAAATCCAAAGGATTTATAATAGTTTTTCTTTAAGAGTGAGAAGACTTGTATTTTGAAATAAAGAATGAAAATGTCAACATAAACAAGGATATAATTTTGATATGATATAAAATCTTGGTCTTTTACACAGAGTGCTCAATGGTTAAGAAAAACTTTTTATAGCCTTTCATTAAGAGCGGACTAACAATTTACACTATTCTAACAAAATTAACTTTTATTAAACTTCCCACAACTTTCTATATTCATCTAGGGCTTGCAGTCAGCAATGACTACAAACAAGATTCACTTTCATAAACCTACAACTTTCCTTATTCATCCAGGGCTTGGAGTGAGCAATGAATACAAACAAAATTCACTTTCATATGAGGAATATGTTAGTTCACAAAATTAACATATTCTGAGGCTGTGCTTTGAGGCAGATGGAGGTTAGTAAGGTTTGTTGCTAAGGCATTCTTAAAGATATGGTTTTGAAACCCTTGGGGCAGCACTGACTAAGTGAGAATGGTGGGAATCTTACTGTTAAGTCCCTGCCATTCAAAAGCAAATAGATATTGAAAGGTGAGAAGGGATTTAAAAATATGTCTTCAAGATCTAAGACTGAAGCCTTGATTCTTGAGGACAATTGTATAACTATATAGCTTCTACAATGTGACCTTGTGATTGTGAAAACCTTGTGTCTGATGCTCCTTTTATCCAGGGTATTGACGATGAGTAAAAATATAAGGATAAAAATAAATAAGGTATTGAAGGGTATAAAAAATTGGTAGATTGAAAGCAGACTTGAAAGCCCCTCCATGTATCAACTTAAAAAAATACAGAAAAGATAAAATTATCTTTGGACTATGCTGCCCTGTATCAAAGGTGTCAGGAAGACATTGTAAAAAGACTCATTCCTTGCATATTTAAAAAAAAAATTTTGGGTTGAAATGCCTTTCAACTATTACCTTCTGTGATTTTTCTCCCTGCCTTTCTCAGTCTAAGATTCAGCACTCAGGTGTTTATTACACCTGTTTCCCTATTATTTGTTGCTGTTCTTCCATGGTTCAAACCACCATTCATAGCTGCCATTTTTTATCTTACCTAATAAAACTTTGCCAGGAAAAGTGGAAAAGAAAAGTGTTGCTCTCATTGTGTAAACTCCGTACTGCTGTCCACATCCCACCAAAACATGGGTGGAATCAAGTATTTGCCCAGTCTGACCAGCTGACTCAGTTTGTTCTGTTCCTGGCTTTTTATGTGATCAGTACTAGTAAATTGTAATCAATAATAGTAAAAAAAGAAAATTAGTCATCTGTAAGAATATGCAAAGATCTGAAGCCCACTGTGCTGGTTTGAATATGTTGTGAACCCCAGAAAAGCCAAGTTCTTAAACTTCATTCAGTATTGCTGGGTGGGAGCTTTTTTTTATTGTTTCCATGGAGGTGTGTCTCCACCTATTCAAGGTGGGGTTGCTTACTGGAGCCCTTTAAGAGGGACCCATTTTGGAAAGAGCCATGAGAGCCTACAGAACCAGAGAACTTTGGAGATAAACTAGGAAAACGCCCCTGGGGGACCTTCATGAAACAAGAAGCCTGGAAAGAAAGTTAGCAGACATTGCCATGTTCGCTATGTGCCTTTCCATTTGAGAGGGAAATCCTGAACTTCGTCGGCCTTTCTTGAATAAAGGTAACCTCTTGTTGGTACCTTAATTTGGACATTTTCACGGCCTTAGTACTGTAAACTTGCAACTTAATAAATTCCCCCTTTTAAAAGCCATTCTGTTTCTGGTATATTGCATTCAGCAGGCTGCAAACTAGAACACCCACCTAGAGTAAATACTGCATATTCTTTACCTCCCTCATTGCTGTTCCAAGACATAACAAGATGGTATATTGATTTTTATTTCTTCTGGGCTTCAGCCACACACATTGCCACATACTTAAAGACATTAATAACAGAGGCAGGTACTGACATTATAGTTTGGGGTATTATCACAATAGTTTTGGTTCACATAGCTCATTCATCTTAGGGCAGGTGTCTCCATCTGCCTTCCACAGGCAGAGTTTCCTAGAAGCATTCAAATATACCGAGTTTATCTTTGGTTGTGGGGTATTTGTGCAGAGTATTTCACCAAGTTGATGCCTCAACAACAAAGAGGATGGAGCAAAGCTCCAAGTTAGAGGCAGCCATACACCCTCAGGACAGGAGCTGAAATATATTAGATGAAGGAAAAACCTCACACACCCCATCAGCTTCTCCTTTGAGAAGGTCTGATTTAGAAAGAACCACAGAAAGATTTGAAGGTTGGGAGTTATCCTTGCCCAAGTCTATGGGGATGGACAGGATATACCCTAGTGAATACTCTTCCTGAATGTTCCAAATTTCTGTCCTGGCATGAATTCAGTTCTTTGGCCCTGTTGGAAAGCCATCACATGCTTTTCCCAAAAGGATTTACATTTGTTGACTCTCATGCTAGAGGACTACAAGATATACTTGCTTCCTGTTTTCATTTTCCCTCTTAATTATTTCCCTTTTCCTCCTCCTGAAAAAGAGAAAACACAGGAAGCAAAACTACCTGTGCTAGTTTGCAAGCTGCTGGAATATAATATGCCAGATCTGGAACAGCTTTAGAAAAAAGGGGAAATTAATAATTTTACAAGTTTACAGTTCTAAGCCTATAAAATTGTACAAATTAAGGCATCCAGGAAAAGATACCTTAATTAAAGGAAGGCTGATAGGTCAGGATCACCTCTGTGAGCTAGATAGTCATGTGGCTGGCATCTGCTACTCTGTTGCTCGTAGGTTCTGATGCTTTCAACCTCTGTTCCTGTGAGGTTTCCTTACTTTGCTTCTCTGGGTATGGTTTTCATCTCGTGGCTTCCCTTGGCTCTCTCCAGGTTCTGGCTTGCTTAACATCTCATGGCAATGTCTGCTGGGCTCCAAACATCTCCAAATATCTATGTCTCTGCTCTCCAAGTGTTGGTATCAGCTCTTGGCTCTGTCGGCTCTGAGGCTTCTGTCATTTCAGACTGTCTCCAAAATATTTCCTCTTTTAAAGGTTTCCGGTAAACTGATCAAGATCCACTTGGAATGGGTGGAGTCACATCTCCATCTAATCAAAGGCCACACCCAAAATTAAGCATGTCACATCTCCATGGTGATAATCTAATCAAAAGTTTCCAAAGTACATTATTGAATCAGGATTAAAACATAGCTTTTCTGGGGTACATAATATTTTCAAACCAGCACATTCCACCCTCTGGACCCCCAAAAGACATTTTGTTTCCATATATAAAATACCTGCACTCCCTCACATTATCATAAAAGCCATAAACCATTCCAGTAACAATACAAATACAATACAAAATTAAAACCAGTACAAAATCTCATCTAAGTATATTACAGGCACGGTCTATTTTTTTTCTTCTTATTCTTTTTTTTTTTTTCCACATGGGCAGGCACCAGGAATCAAACCCAGGTCTCTGGCATGGAAGGTGAGAATTCTGCCACTGAGCCACCATCACACCACCCAGGCATGCTCTGTTCTAAGACAAAAATTCTCCTCTGGTTCTGAATCTGTGAAACTTAGGACAAGTTATCTGCTGCCAATATACAAAGGAGGGACAGTCATAGGATACATATTTCCATTGCTATAGTGAGAAACTGAAAGGTAAACAGGGGTCACTGGACCCATATAGTTCCTAAACCTGCAGGGCAAACTCCATTGGATTTCAAAGTCTGAGAGTCCTTTATGCTTGGGGCTTATGAAAGCAGCAGTCCCACCTTTTCCAAGGGTCTACACGGTGGCTTTGCTTTCTCCAACACTGGGGTGGTCGCAATCTTGGGGGACATTGGGGAGACTACCTTTTCTCAGCTCCACCCTCTCCAAGCATTGGGACTGCATCCAGGCTCTCTTCCAACTATAGGGCACATGCTCAACCCCCCCGCCCCCAGAACAATTGGGTGGTAGCCAGGCTCTCCCCAATCCCCGGTTTATGCATACCACCCTCTCCGAGGCCTGAGGTGGTACAACTGTTTCTAAGCAACAAAGTGGAAGGCCCCCCATCTGCTGTCTGGGCAAACTCATCCTGCCCAAGTGCTTGGTTTGGTCTGTTCTTCTGACCTGAGGTTTCTTGATTTCAGACCTTAGCTTCCATTGCTCTGCCTCTGAAGTTGTTTTTCCTCTACTTTGTTCCTTTTCTGTCCCTTTTAGTCCAGACTAGCGTGGTTCCATTTATACAGATCCCACAACACTTTTGTTGGTTTTCTATGCAGTACACTGGGATCATGCCCATCAGACAAAGAACTTTCCACAAATCATTTCTGAATAACTCCATCTCCAATTCTCACCTGTTCTGAAATGACTGACTGCTTCCATATTTGGATAAATCCTCACATGAGGTTCTATTCACTAGGGTCTCACTTACTGGAAGCCCAGAATTTTCCAGAACACCAATTTCTGTTTTCTTTATACCCAAGAGTTGAGTTCTCAACTTTTTCCACTCGCATTTTATTATAAGCATCAAGGAGCAACCAGACTGCATTTTCCACCTTTAGTTTAGAAATTTCTTCTGTTAAGTATTCAAGTTCATCACTCTCAAATTCTGCCAAACAAAGAATGTCTTTTTTTTTCTAGTTTGGAATCACACATTCATCATTTTTGTCTAAAGCCTTATCAGAGGTATCTTTAGAGTTCACATTTCTACCAACAGTCTCTTCAGAGCATCCTAGGCCTTCTCTATCAAGCTCTTCACAATTCTTCCAAAGCCTTCCCCTTATCTATTTGAAAAAACCTTTCCAATACGTTTGATATTTGCAAACTGCAGCAGCACCTCACTTCTCCAGTACCAAAACCTGTTTTAGTTTGTAAAGCCGCTGGAATGCAATATACCAGAACTGGAACAGCTTATTAAAAAGGGGAATTTAATAAGTTACAAGTTTACAGTTCTAAGCCTATAAAACTTTACAAATTAAGGCATCCAGGGAAAGGTACCTTAATTAAAGGAAGGCTGATGGGTCAGGATCATCTCTGTCAGCTGGGTAGTCATGTGGCTGGCATCTGCTAGTCCCTTGTTCCTGGACTCTGATGCCTTTAGCCTCTGTTCCTGTGAGGGTTCCTTACTTTGCTCCTCAGGGTATGGCTTTCATCTCCTGGCTTCCCTTGGCCCTCTTCAGGTTCTGGCTTGCTTAACATCTCATGGCAACATCTGCTGTGCTTCAAACATCTCCAAACTTTCATGTCTCTGCTCTCCAAGTGTTAGAATCTGTGTCAGCCCTGGGCCTTGTTGGCTCTGAGGCTTCTGTCATTTCAGACTCTCTCCAAAATGTTTCCTCTTTTAAAGGAGTCCAATAAATATCTAGAAGGGGTGGAGTCACATCTCCATCTAATCAAAGGTCACACCCAAAATTGGGCATGTCACATCTCTGTGGAGATAATCTAATTAAAGTTACCAAAATGCATTATTGAGTCAGGATTAAAAGAAACGGCTGCCTCCTCAAGATTGGATCAGGATTAAAACATGGCTTTTTTCTGGGGTACATAATATTTTCAAACCAGCACACTACCCTTTTCCCTTTGGTCTTAAATTGTGTTTAATTAAAGAACACGCCAACAATTATAACAATAACAACAACAAAAAAGATCTAGGACTGAGAACTTGAATGCAAATAGGGACTAATCAGGGGGCTCAGCCCAGGATGACTTCATCCCATATGGATGCGTTTATTTGCTTAAGGATCTCTTTTGGGATGCCAAGGGTCCTTGATCTAGTAAGGGCCTTAGGGTAAACAAGGGAATAAACACTAGACTGATCTACTAGTCTTAAGATGGCCCCCAGGTTGTGAAGAAGATCCCTCCCTAGAAGGGGATGGGGCATTCAGGGACAATGAGAAATTGATGTGCCACTAGAATGTCTCCAAGCTTACAAAGGAGAGGGTAGTGAAGGCTCTGGTTTTGGGGTGACCATCAGCTCTGATAACTAGGCAAATCCAAGTGGAGGTAGAGCTAGAGTGACAGAGTAAGTGGCTCTAGTGTTAAAGAATTAAGAAATTATTAAGTTAATTAAGAAATTAATAATCTCACCTTCCACGTAGAGTGTCACTCGAGGCTCCTCTAGGTTGATGGTCAGATGTGAAGTCAGTAGAACCATAAGTGGACTAGGGCTCCGTCAGTCTTTTTCATTTGCTGCAAGTAGGGCTCAAGGAGCTGTCCCGCACCTACCTCGGGAGATGGTGCAGTCTCTAGGTCTATGCCATGCTGGTAGCAACTGGGCAAGGCCCTGGTAGGCCCTGAGGTGAGGTCCGGGGTTGTCTCAAGGTTTCTGGCACACTATCTATCAGTGGCCCTCTGACCCACAGTTGAAGCAAGACCCTTGAAGCTTGGATCCATGATTCGGGTGACCTCGGGGGACAGAGCACTGTTAACAATTACTGCAATAAGCTGAGCCTGATCTCTGTTTTTCTGCTTACCTCTCTGCCTTCTCCTCCTCCTTGGCCTTGTCCTGATTGTTAAAGACAGAAAGGGCAGGTTTTTTTGTTTGTTTGTTTGTTTTTATTAATTAAAAAACTTAACAAAAGAACATTTAGATATCATTCCATTCTACATATACAATCAGTAATTCTTAATATTATCACATAGTTGCATATTCATCATTTCTTAGAACATTTGCATCGATTTAGAAAAAGAAATAAAAAGACATCAGAAAAAGAAATAAAACGATAATAGAGAAAAAAAGATTATACATACC
>PVIY010064793.1:0-10042 GCA_004026745.1 Myrmecophaga tridactyla
TTCTGGCTTACTTTGCCTCACCCAATGTCCCACAGGTTCATTTACAACATTGCATGCCTCACGACCTCATTCCTTTTTGCAGCAGCACAATATTCGGTCATATGTACACACCATCGTTTGCCAATCTACTTCTCGGTCAGTGAATCCTTCAGCCACCTCCATTCATTGGGTACCATGTATAATGTCCAAAGTCAACAGTCCGGGCTGAAAGTGTGAAATTTAGTTCAACTTCCAGAGCAGCTAATAAATAGCCAGGAACAGTACAAAACAACTCCTGGGGCTACATCAGTGACCAGACACACAGTATACACCAGTCTACTCAAGGTGGACTGGCTAAGACCCTACACAGAACTGTAAGTTCCCCAAGCTGCAGAAACCCACTCCCCCACAGGCACAGCAGGCTGGTTCCCTGAGGTGAAGGGAAACAGATCTTACTAGCAGCAAGGGCTAAGCTCAACCAATCTCTACTTGGGAAATTAACTAACAAATTCTGACTACTGAAAATAGGCCCTGTTAGAAAGAAAGCCACACCTAAAAGAGAATAAATGCTCACCCGATTATGGAGAAGAAAGAATTTATTCATGATCTTGCAAAAATGGGCACTCAAACAAAATGTGGTGGCTAGTGCACCAAGCAATAGAATGCCACAGATTTTATACCCTAAGCCTAACAGGCAGGTCCCTCCCCTGTTTCTCCGCTGATTGGATACTCCAGAGATTACAGCCTATCCGGATAGTCTAACTAATTCAAATTTCCCACCGAATGGTTCCCACTTTTGATTGTGCTTTACATTTCAGTGACTCTGGCCATTACTTATTTAAACTTGTTTTTACCTATATAAGGATTTGGTGCCAATTCTAGGCATGCATCAGAGGCTCTCTCCTTTTCCTGCCTGCAATATCAGTCTGAACTGTTTTGCAGCCCTTTGTTTGGTTAGTTCTGTTTCTTTCATTCTGTGCCATCTTGTAGGAAAGCCAAACTTAATTTTATTCTTGCAGACCCCCACACAGATAAACCTGGAATCAGCACTAAAGGTACAAGGAGTTTTTGCCCCAGTAGAGATGGGGTAGCACTGATGGAAAAAGAAAATAAAAACACAAAACAGAGGCTTTTTGAGTAGGACAGCACAAAATACTGCAAAAAAAGGCTGGACCCCAAGTAAAGGGGGCACATAAAGCCTGGAGATACATAGACCCACGTATCAACTTAAGGTCTTGGTTGACAAACCCAAGCTGGGATCCCAGTCTGAAAAGGCTTTTTTTCTTCTTCTTTTTCTTTTTTCTACTCCTTAACAGCTCATTAGATAGAACTGGAAGCCTTCTCAGGCTCCAGCAGTGCCCCAGTCAAGGGAAAAATTAAGCTTGTCTGAGAGACAAAGTAACTAGTAAGGTGAAAGAAGTTAATTCCCTTAGGGTTGTAACTTCCCCCAGAGAAAGGTGGGGCCCAGTTTAAGGGGAATCCCTCCTGCAAGAAATTCAGGTCCCTGGGACTGGAAAACTGAAGCAATTAATGCCAGCCTACAACCTCACCTCTGTCTCAACCATGCCTTGTCAGGAAGAGTCTGCTGAAATTAAAGGTACTGTATCACTTTATCTTCCATGGGAAGATAAAACCACATGCTGGGCAGGATAGGGAAAGCACAGAGTCTAGAGACTTCATAGGAAAGTCTGACAACCTGCTCAGGGAAAACTAATGTTGGCAACTCTTTTCTCCTGAGATGGGCCAGTCTGGTCTGAGAAAATCTGACTGGAGTCTGTAATATTTGAGGAGATCCTCCTCAAAAAAAAAAAAAAGGCTTCATATAGGCAGGGTAAGAAACAGAAAAACAAGACCTGAAAAATTCTTTCATACATGATTGAAAGGAGTTGTGTAGACACACATGTGTCCCATCGATTAACAGCACAAATATAAATAAGTTCTTGCATGAACTTATTTATATTTATACTGCAAGGGTATGAATCTTGTATAAAGAGTGTATAAGTTCGGGGTATGGGGGTGGGGGGGACTGCTATTGCATGCTGTGCTTGTTTGAAGCTATTATATACCCCAGAAAAGCCATGCTTTAATTCTGATAAGTTCAACAGAATGTATGCTAGAGGTCTAGAATAAGTTTAACTGAATGTTAAACTATCTGTTAAGAACAGATAGTGAACAAAGCCATCCAGCAAGAAAATCCTAGGTAAAAGAGTGAAAACAACCTCCAGAATAAACTAATTAAGGAAATCAAATGCCTAGATGCCAACAAAAAATAGCAAGTCATACTAGGAAAATCGAAGATATGGGCCAGTCGAAGGAACAAACCAACAATTCAAATGAGATACAGGAGTTGAAACAACTAATTCATGATGTTTAATAAGATGTGGAAAATCTCATCAAAAGGCAAATCAGTGAGTTGAAGCAGGTTATAAAGAAGGCATTGGGCAAACAAAAAGAAGAAATTGAAAGTTTGAAAAAAACAAAGTTCACAGTCCATCCACACTCTCAATTTTAAATAATTTCGTTGTTCCCAAGAGAAAGATAACCAACAAACACACCCTCACCAAATAGAAATCCAAACCTCCCCTTAACTCTTGTCCCTCCCCGCATTATTTACCCCTGGTGCTGCTGTGTTACTGCTGATATTTTCCCGTTAAGCATAGCCCAGAGCATTTGTTTTAGTTTGTAAGCTGCCAGAATGTGATATACCAGAAAAAGAATGGCTTTTAAAAAGGGAATATATTAAGATGCAAGTTTACAGTTCTAAGGCTGTGAAAATGTCCAAATTAAGGTATCAATAGGACAATAACTTCTCTGAAGAAAGGCTCTGGCATCCCAGGTTCCTCTTTCAGATAGGAAGGCACATAGCCAGTGTCCTCTGGTCCTTAATTCCTGGGTTTTGTTGCTTCAGCTTCTGGTTCCAGTGGTCTCCTCTCTGAGCTTCTCTGGGGCTTTTCTCTCTCTGGGCTTATTCTGTTTTTTATCCTTATAAAGGACTCCACTTAAGGATTAAGACTCACCTTGAATGTGTTGGGCCACATATCAATTGAAGCAACAAAGGTCCCACCCACAATACATTTGCACTCGTAGGAATGAATTAAAAGAACATGGCCTGTTCTGGGGTACAACAGCTTTAAACCAGCACAGGCAGTGAGGAGCTGTTAAAATACCTTACCTCCAAAGAAAGAGCCAATGAAGTTTGGGGTTTCTCTCTCAACTGTGAGGGTACATGGCTACTCTGCTCACTTCCTCTCCTCATTTCATAAGGCTTCTCTGGGGGCATTTTCCTTCTGCTCCAAAGATCTCTAGCTGCATGGGCTCTGTTGGTTCTGGTGGCTCTGAAGCTTCCTTAAAAATGGTTGAAATGAGGATTAAGGGGCATGGCTTTTATGGGGTATATAATAGCTTCAAACCTGCATAGCATGCAACAGCAGTCCCCCCCCACACACACACACTTACACCAAACTTATACACTCTTTGTACAAGATTCATACCCTTGCAGTATAAATATAACTAAGTTCTTACATGATTTATATTTGTTATATTTGTGCTGTTAATTGATGAGACACATGGGTCTACACAACTCCTTTCAATCATGTTCACCTTCAATATGGAAATGTTACTTATAGACCCAGTAGGGAACTGCTTTAATTTCTATATATTCCCTTACATTTAAGTTCAGCAGTTAAGCCTTGTCAGTTAACTGTTCACCCATCTCTTGTGTCTGTATATCTCTAGGTCCCCTATATTCTGTATTATAAGATTGATTTTACCTTTACCATAGTCATAAAAGTTGAATCATACCATATCTATCCTTTTGAGTCTGGCTTATTTCACTCAGCATTATGTCCTCAAAGCTCATCCATCTTGTGATGTGCTTCAGGATGTTTTTCTTCCTGTTGCATAATATTCCATTGTATGTATATACCACATTTTGTTAATCCACTCCTTTGTTCATGGGCTTTTGAATTGTTTCCATCTTTTGGCTATTGTGAATAATACTGTTATGAACATTAGTGTGCGAATGTCTGTTTGTGTTACTGCTTTCAGCTCTTCTGGGTATATACCAAGTAGTGGTATTGCCGGGTCATAGGGCAACTCAATATTTAGTTTTCTGAGGAACTGCCAGACTGTCTTCCATAGTGGCTGCACCATTATACTATCTCACCTGCAGTACATAAATGTCCCAATTTATCCACATCCTCTCTGACATTTGTAGTTTGTGTTTTCTAATAGCAGCCATTCTTATAGGTGTGAGGTGGTATTTCATTGTAGTCTTGATCTGCATTTCCCTTATAGCCAATGAAAATGAACATCTCTTCATGTGCTTTTGAGCCATCTGTATTTGCTCTTCAGAAAAATGCCTATTCATATGTTTAGCCCATTTTATAATTGAGTTGTTTGTTCTTTTGTTGTTGAGTTGTGTTTCTTTATATAATATCAAATCTTTATCCAGTGTGTGATTTCCAAATATTTTCTCCCATTGAGTTGGTTGCCTCTTCACCTTTTGACAAAGTCTTTTGAGATGCAGAAGCATTTGATTTTGAGGAGTTTCCATTTATGTATTTTCTTTTCTTTTGTTGTTTGTGCTTTGGGTGTAAAGTTTAGGAAGCTACCTCCTATTACTAGGTCTTGAAGATGTTTCCCTATGTTTTCTTCTAGGAGTATTATGCTACTGGCACTTAAATTTAGGTGTTTGATCCAATTTGAGTTAATTTTTGTACGGGGTGTAAGGTAAGGGTTCTCTTTCCTTCTTTTGGCTATTGATATCCAGTTCTCCCACGCCCATTTATTGAAAGGATTATTTTGTCCCAGTGCAGTGGATTTGGGGACCTTGTCAAAGATCAGTTGGCTATAGATTTGGTGGTCTGTTTCTGGGCTCTTAATTTGATTCCATTGGCTAATTCTTCCACCTTTGTGCCAGTACCATGCAGTTTTGACCACTGTGGCTTTATAATAAATCTAAAAATCAGGAGGTGTTAATCCTCCCACTTTGTTCTTCTTTTTTAGGATGCTTTTAGCTATTTGGAGTCTCTTTCTCCTCCAGATGAATTTTGGAACTAACTTTTCCAAGTCTTCAAAGTAGGTTCTTGAAATTTTGATTGGTTCTAGGTTGAACCTATAGATCAATTTGGGTAGAATTGACATCTTAGCTACATTTAACCTTCCTATCCATGAACAAGGAATGTCTTTCCACCTATTTAGATCTTCTTTGATTTCCTTTTGCAATGTTATATAGTTTTCTGTGTACAAATCCTTTACATCCCTAGTTAAGTTCATTGTCAGATGCTTGATTCTTTTAGTTGCTATTTTGAATGGACTTTTTTCCTTAACTAACTCCTCAGTTAGATCATTTCTTGTGTATAGAAACATTACTATCTTTGCACCTTAATTTTTTTATACTGACACCCTATGTTTTGTTTATTAGCTCAAATAACTTTGTTGTATTTCTCAGGATTTTCTAAGTATAGGATCATGTCAGCTGCAAATAATGAAAGTTTTACTTCTTCCTTTCCAATTTGGATGCCTTTTATTTATATTTCCTGCCTGATTGCTCTAGCTAGAACTTTTAGTGCAATGTTGAAAAATAGTGATGACAGAGGGCATCCTTGTCTCATTCCCAATCTTAGGGGGAAAGCTTTTAGTCCCTCAGCATCGAGTACAATTCCAGCTATGGGTTTTTCATATATGCCCTTTATCATAATGAGGAAGTTACCTTTGATTCCTACCTTTTGAAGTGTTTTTATCAGAAAAGAAGGTTGAATTTTATTGAATGCTCTTTCAGTATCAATGTGATCATGTGACTTTTCCCTTTCAATTTGTTAATGTACTATATTACGTTAATTGATTTTCTTGTGTTGAACCATCTTTGCATTCATGGTATAACCCCCATTTGGTCATGATGTATAATTCATTTAATATGTTGTTGGATTGAATTTGCTAATATTTTGTTGAGAATTTTTGCATCTATGGGCATTAGGGAGATTGGCCTGAAGTTTTCCTTTCTTATAGCAACTTTATCCTGTTTTGGTATTAAATTATGTTAGCTTCATAAAATGAGTTAGATAGTGTTCCTTTTTCCTCAATTTTTTTGAAAAGTTTGAGCAGGATTGGTTTTGGTTCTTTTTGGAGTGTTTGGTAAAATTCCCCTGTGAAGCGATTTCACCCTGGACTTTTCTTTGTAGGAAGATTTTTAATGATTGAATCTCTTTACTTGTGATTGGTTTGTTGAGATCTTCTATTTCTTCTTAAATCAGTGTAGCATGTTCATATGCTTCCAAGAACTTATCCATTTCATTTAAGTTGTCTAGTTTGTTGGTGTTCATAGTATCCTCTTACGGTTTTTTTTTTTATTTCTTCAGAGTCTGTGGTAATGACCCATCTTTCACTTCTGATTTTGTTTATTTGCATCCTTTCTCTTTTTTTCTTTGACAGTCTTGCTAGTGGACCGTCAATTTTATTGATTTTCTCAAAGAACCAACTTTTGGTTTTATTGATTCTTTCAATTGATCTTTTGCTTTCCCATTCATTTAACTCTGCTTTAATCTTTATTTCTCTTCTTCTATTTGCTTTGGGGTTAGTTTGCTGTTCTTTCTCAAGTTCCTCCAGGTGAGCAGTTAAATCCTTGATTTTTGCTCTTTTTTGTTTTTTAACATAGACATTTAGGGCAATAAATTTCCCTTGCAGCACAGCCTTTGTTGTATCCAATAAGTTCTGATAAGTTGCATTCTCATTTTCATTCATTTCCAGATAGTTACTGATTTCTCTAGCAATTCCTTCTTTGACCCACTGGTTGTTTAAGAATGTGCTATTTAATCACCATGTTTGTGAATGTTCTCATTCTTTGGTGGTATTGAGATCCAGTTCATTCCATTATGATCAGAGAAAATACTTTGAATAATTTCAATGTTTTTAAATTTATAAAGACCTGTTTTGTGCCCCAGCATATGATCTATACTGGAGAATGCTCCATGAGCACTAGAGAAGAATGTATATCCTTGTGTTTTGGGGTGCAATGACCTATATATGTCTGTTAGGTCTAATTCATTTATCAAGTTGTTTAAGTTCTCTTTTTCCTTGCTGATCTTCTGTCTGGTTGTTTTACCTATAGAGGAGATTGGTGTATTGAAGTTTCCTACTATTATTGTTGAAACATCTACCACTTCCTTCCGTTTTGCCAATGTGTGTCTCAGGTACTTTGGAGCTCCTTGATTGGAAGCATAAACATTTATGATTGCTATATCTTCTTGGTGAATTGACCCTTTAATTAGTGTATATGTCCTTCTTTGTCTCTTGTGATGTCTTTACATTTAAAGTCTAGTTTATCTGATATTAGTATAGCTACTCCTGCTTTCTTTTGGTTACAACTTGCTTGGAAAAATCTTTTTGCATCCTTTCACTTTCAATCTATTTTTATCCTTGTGCCTAAGATGAGTCTCTTGTAAGCAGCATATAGTTGGATTATATTTCTTAATCCATTCTGCCAATCTGTATCTTTTAATTGGTAAGTTTAGTCCATTAACATTCAAAGTTATTACTGAAAAGGTGTTTCTTGAATCCACCATCATATCTTTTTAATTTTATGTGTCAGATCTATATATTCTTTTCCCTCGTTCTCTTTTTATCTTTTCCCTTTCCCTTACTGGAATTCTTCAATTTTGTGCCCTCTTCTGGAGCTCCTCTCCTGTCGTTTATTTTATTTTATTTTTTTCAGCCAGCAGAACTCCCTTTAGTATTTCTTGTAGGAGTGGTCTCTTGTTGACAAATTCTCTCACCATTTGTCTGTGAAAATTTTAATCTCTCCCTTAGTTTTGAAGGATAGCTTGGGTGGGTACAGATTTCTTGGCTGGAAGGCTTTGTGTTTCAGGATCTTAAATATATCATACCACTGCCTTTTCTCTTCCATAGTGCCAGTTGAGTAGACTAAACTCAGTCTTATGTGGTTTCCCTTTAATGTAGTAGATTATTTTTCTTTTGCCACTTTCAGGATTTTCTGCTTATCTTCAACATTTGACAGACTGATTAGTATATGTCTTGGGGTAGGCTTATTCGGATTTATTCTATTTGGACTTTGTTGGGCTTCTTTGATTTGCATATTTATGTCTTTCATAACGTGTTCCAGTTTGCAAACTGCTGGACTGCAATATACCAGAAACAAAATGGCCTTTAAAAGGGGGAGTTTATTAAGTTGCAAATTTACAGTTCCGAGACTATGAAAATGTCCAAATTAAGGCACCAACAAGAGGTTACCGTCACTCAAGAAAGGCCAATGAAGTTCAAGGTTTCTCTCTCAGCTGGAAGGGCACATGGTGAAGTCTGCTAGCTTTCTCTCCTGGCTTCTTGTTTTATGAAGCAACCTCAGGGATGTTTTTCTTCTTCATCTCCAAAAGTCTATGGCTGCATGGGTGCTAAAGCTTTTTCCAAAATGGTTCTGTCTTAAAGGGCACCTTGAATAGGTGGAGACACATCTCCATGGAAACCATCTAATCAAAAGATATTACCCAAACTGAGTGGGTCACATCTCCATGGGAACCAAAATGCTTCCACATAATAATATGAAATGAGGATTAAAGGACATGGCTTTTCTGGGGTGTATAATAGCTTCAAACTGACACAAAAAGGTTGGAAATGTTTCCCCATTATAGCCCCAACTTATCTTCCTAGACTTTTATTCTTCTCCTTCTAGGACACCAGTGACTTTTATTTTTGTGCACTTTGTTTTGTTCATCATTTCCCTGAGAACCAATTTAAATGTTTCCATCTTTTTTGCCATTTGCTTTTTCATGTGTCCAGAATCAGTTGTCCTGTCTTCTAGTTCACTTATTCTTTCTTCTGCCTCTTCACATCTGTTGTATGTGACTCTAATATATTTATTTGGTCTAAAGCATCTTTAATTTTTATGATATCTGCTATTTTTCTATTTATTCTTTCAAATATCTCTTCATGCTCTTCTAATGTCTTTTTGATCTCCTTAATGTCATTAGCCATCCTAATTATTTTATTTAGTAGGGTTATATGAAAATCTTTGATTAGTTGTTCCAAAGCCTGTGTCTCCTCAGGCATTTTAATTTGGTCATTAGGCTAGGCTATATCTGTCTGCATCTTCATATGCTTAGTGATCTTCTGTTGCCTTTAAAGCATGTAAATATCTTGATAGGGTTACTTTGGAAGTTGGTTCCCTTCAGTAGTCTAAAGCTTTGTATTTGTGGGATGGTTGTGGAGCAGGATGTGGGGTGTGGGGTAGGGCACAACAGTACGGTGACAGGGTGTTGCACAGGTATAGGAACAGGTTGGTGATGCTACACAGGTGTCTGTATGTGTAGGGTGCAGGGTTGTGGAGGTGTGCTGTGGGGGCCATGGGAGGGAGTGCAGCTCAGGCTGGCCTTGGAGCTCAGGAGCAGGGCATGGTGTGGATGATACAGAGGTAGGGCTTCATGGGAGGTGGATGCAGGGGCTGTGCAGATGCGCGGGGGCTGGTGCACAGGTAGGATGTGGATGGGTGCATGGAGCATGGGTGGTGGGTATCAGGGTGGGGGTATGATGCACAGAGGTCAGGCCACAGGGAGGGCAGGATGTGGGCATGTCTTGTGCAGGCAGAAGGGTCCAAGGGGGTCAGGATGCAAATGTGCGAATGTGAAGGGGCAGGACAGAAGTCACAGGGGTTGGGGGAGGTGGGTCAGAGGCAGGTGATGTTGGGTGGGCAGGGCCCTAGTATGGGTGCACAGGTGTGGGGGTGGGGTAGGGGTGCATGAGTGTGCAGGGCAGGGCTATGTGACGCAGTTGCGCATGTGAGCAACTGCCAGGTGTAGAAGCAGGGCGCTTGTGCTGGGGTGGGGCAAGGATATGTACATGTGCAGGACAGAGGGTGTAGGGTGCAAGGGTCAAGAGGTAGGTGCTAGGATGTGTAGGTGCCCGGTGGGGAGGATGTGGCTGTGCACATCCATGGGTCTGGGGGTCTGGGGGTCTGGGTCCTGGTGTGTGAATGAGCAAACCTCAGGGCCAGCGGGGCAGGGTTGCTCCTGGATGGGCTAGGGGGTAGGTGTGGATGTTTGTGTACATGCAGAGC
>PVIY010064794.1:0-10042 GCA_004026745.1 Myrmecophaga tridactyla
CCCCTCTCCCCATCCCTGACTCTTCCCTGGGTCTTTGGCCTCCATATCTTTCCCCTCACCACATACCACATCTGCTTCTCCTTTCCCATCCTCTCAAGGACTTTTCTACCTTTCCCATCTTCCCTCAACACATCTACTCCACGTCACTGTTCTCCCCTTCATTCCTGTCTCCTCTAATCTCTCCCCCCATAGGTGCCCTCATTGCCCCCTCTCTCCGACCTTTCCTTTCATCTACCCCCTATATCTCTCTCCAGTCTAGAGACGGCCAAGTCTACCTCTGGGGGGACGCCCAGCTCGGCCCCCACAGACCTGCCCACCCCCTTCTCGCCGCCCCTGACGGCCCTGCCCACAGCTCCCCCAGGCCTGCTGGGCACACCCTATGCCATCTCCCTCTCCAACTTCATCGGCCTCAAGCCCATGCCCTTCTTGGCTCTGCCGCCCGCTTCCCCAGGGCCGCCACCGGGTCTGGCAGCCTACACCGCCAAGATGGCAGCAGCCAATGGGAGCAAGAAAGCTGAGCGTCAGAAATTCTCCCCTTACTGAGGCTGGCTGAGGCACAGGTGGGGGCAGCAGGACCACCGGGCACGGGGCTGCCTCCGCACCCTACCTGCCCAAGGAGACTACCCCAGGGTCCCTAATGCCGCTAATGCCCAGACGCATGGATGCACCCTCCCCACCTCACCCTGGTCTGCAGGAGTTCCTCCTCTCAGAGTAGGGGCAATTTCTGGCTCAGGGTTCTGGGAGCTGTGGCAACCCCAGGGTTAGGGGCCCCATTCCTCTCAGCTCTGTGCTTGGATGCAGGGAGCCCCCACACGGGGAAGCATCACTCATGCACTCCCCACCCCCTAGAGCTTCCAGCCTACTGCCCTCTGTAGGGTTCAGGGAGGAGGGCTGGGGGAGGGTGCTGGGAGCCAGGCTTCTCTCCCCACCACTCTGCAGATACCTGCTGCTTCCACTGACGCCCTTTTGACTGGAATGGACTGGCTGGGCTTGGCAGGGGGTACTCAAAAGGGAGAACTGCTGGGTAGCTGGGGGAGTGGCGTGGGGATAGGGGCCGAGTTCTCAGCAGCCGAAACTCTGTACAGTTTTTTCAATCCCTGTTTTTGAATAAATATTCTCAGCGACCAGGAAGCTGTGAAACACTGTGGGGGTTGGGGTATAAAACCTCCAGAGAGTGGGTCTAGTTGAAGCCCTGGAGGACCATCATCTGTGAATCCACCAGCCCCAGCTGGACCTCAGCCCCTTCCTCCTGCCAGCTTTGGGCAGGGGCCTTTTGGGGTCATTCATCTGGCCTCCTGTCTCAGGCACCAAACTGATCCAGTTGTTTTCTGGGCATCTTAGAAGGTGATAGAGGAGCTTTAGTAGCTTTGTCCAGCCTCTTGCTGCAGATGTCTGCAAAGTCCTTTTAAGTGTCTTAAAAGGCTCCTCCTGCAGCTGAATCCTGGGCCTTGCCCTACTTGGCCCATCCCTTTGGCTATGAGCCCCTAGGGCCCTTCTCTTTCCTCGGCCTGCTCTGCGATCCTGTCCCCTTCTCTCCTCCCTTGGTCTGGGGAAATTCCATGAGTGTCATCACCCACCTCAGGGCTGGTCCAGGGTTTACCTGGGAAACCACGGAAGGGTAGATCCTTGAGTTGGGTCCAGAACCAGGATTCCTGGCTCCCAGAAGCCTCTGGGCCTCACCAAGCTGCAGGTACCCTTTTTACTGTTCCAGAGCCAGAGGTCCAGTCAGGGCACCTGCAATGACCAGGGCAGGGGGCTGGGTGGGCCCCTTCTGATGCTGCTCTCCTTTCTCCAGTCCCAGCTCAGCTCCCGAAGGAGAGCTCTTCTTAGGTAGCCTCTGCCATGCTCAATCTCTCCTCTCCTGCCAACTCCGGGGCCTGTTCTTGAGCTTCAGAATGAGCTAGGGCGGGGTCCTTCCGTGGTACTTGGAGGCGCTGGAGGAGTACCCGCGGGTGCCAGGTCTGCGAAGTGCAGACCCGTGGCAGCCGGGGCAGCACCTGGCGGGCAAGGCGGCCTAGCGCGCGGCGTACTGGGCGTTGCATCAGGCCGTACAAAAAGGGGTGAGCTGCGAAGGCTGAGTAGGCTACCCAGGTGATAGCCGCCTCGGCCGCTGCGGCCTGCGCAGCGGGCGCCAGGCACGCGCAGCCATAGGGCAGCCAGCAGGCTGCGAATTGGCCCACGGCCAGCGCTGGGGCCAGGGCTGCCTTGCCCCCGGGCAGGCGAGGCCGGAGAGGCGTGAGGATGGAGAGGCGGCTGTCCAGAGAGTCGGAGCGCTGCCGGGACTCGCTGGTGGGCCGCAGGGGACGCGGGGGGCGCAGGGCAGCGCGGCGAGCCACAAGAAAGATGCCGCTGTAGGCGCCGAGCAGGAGAAGGGCGGGCAGCCCGAAGGCCAGCAGAGCCCAGAGCGGCCGAAAAGGTCCGAGACCTCCGGCCAGGACCGAGCAGCGCGCGGGGGCAGGGGGTGGTGCCGGTGGCGGCCCGAGCAAGGAGAGCGCGCCCAGCAGCCCTGCTGCGGCCCACACGGTGACGAGCACGAGTGCGGGCGGCGGCCGCGCGCCGGGTCGCAGCGGGTGCACGATGAGGCGGTAGCGCGCTAGGCCGAGCGCGGCCACGCCGAGCGTGCAGGCGGGCAGCAACGCCGCGGAGAGGAAGCGCGCGGCGCGGCAGGGAGCTGGGCCCAGGCGCACGCGGCCCAGCCCGGGCGGCGGCGCGGCCAGCAGGCCCAGCGGCATGATGGAGGCGGCCGCCAGCAGATCCACGACGCACAGGTGAGCCAGGTAACGCGCGTCGCGCAGTCCCGGGGTGCGCAGCACCACCGCCAACAGCGTGCCGTTGCCCAGCAGTGCCACCGCCTCCACGACGGCCGCCAGGACTAGCCCTACCGAGCCTGCGACTTCTGTGGCGTTCAAATGCGTGGCGTTGGCCATTCGAATGCTCAGGATTCACCCTGTACTGGGATGCAGAGAGCAAAATGGAGCCCGGGATTCAGAGATTCTCCTCACCCACCCCTTTCTCCTCTGTCCCTCACCTCATAGGCTGCTCAGGCAGCACTGGTTCCGACGCCCAGACTGCCGACTACCTGGGGACTTGGCGGACCCCATGGTGGGTGCAAGGCTGTGTCTGCTGACTCTCTCCCACGCCCCAGCTCAGCTTCAGCAACTTGGCCCCTGTCGGAGATGGTACTGGCTGTCACTCTGATGTTGCCCTTCAGAGATGCACAGAGCCTGTGAAGGAGGGGCAGGGCCTGGCACTGTGTCCCTGGGTCCTAGCAGCTGACAGCTGGAAACCTGAGACTCTGTTGTGGAAGTGCCTTAGGGTGCCGCTGGAGGGGGCCCCAGAGCAGGCTCAGGCCTACAGTCTAGACCAAGGAAGCTAGACCGTGGGCTTGGATGCAGCCAGACCCTGCTCTGCTTCTCCCAGTGGTGGGAAGTGGCCCCTTCTCATCTGCTCACCTCCCCCACAACCATCAGTAGGGGACATGAGATCATTCAGCCCACACACTGAGGGGAAACTGAGGTACCGTACCAGTGGAACAAGAGCTGGAGCAGAAGATCCCCACATACCCTCTGGTCCTCAGCAGGGCTGGTTCTTTCAGGAAAAGAGGAGTCTGGGAAGAGTGAGGGGGAAATCACAGGGCATGGCACATGTCACATGCTTAGTTGGTATTAGCATGGCACAGAGTAGGTGCTTCATGAATTATTCAGATACAAATGCAAGCCCCATTATTGTATGGAGTAAATGGGTGGAGGCCTTAGGGGGTAACTACTGAGTTCTTTTGTTGTTGTTTGTTGACAAACAAGCCTCTCTCTGGTGAGAGCACCCCAAGTTTTCTTTAGGAACCCACACTCCCCAACTCTCAGGACATGTGGTTTAGATGGGCACCGTCTATTTTCCTGGTTAGGCCTATTAACCCAGATCTGGCCAATCAGTGTACAGCATTTCCCACCCGCTAACCCCTCAGTATAGCATCCCTCTCCCCCCACCTTTCCAAGGTGATTGGCTCAGGGTAAGTGATCTAACTCCAAGGGGCATTTGTCCCAGATGAAGTCATCCAGTCCCATGGCAAAACACTATCTGTACCTTGATAGGGTTTGCTTTTGTATCTGAAGCTTCTTCCTCTCCCCTGAACCCTAGGCTTGGGTGTCCATCTACTGCCTCAGCAGTTCCCCCAGTACGTTGACTAGTAGGCATCTCGAATGTCCTGCGTCCACAGTATAACTGTGACCACTTGCCCCACCCCAGTCTGCTCCTCCCAGAGTCCTCCCCATCTTAGTAAACTCCATTTCAGGAGTTTTCTTCACACATCCCCTTCCCCACATCAACTCCATCAGCATATCCAGCATCCGAACCATTTCTCACCACTGCCACCGTGCTGGTCCCAGCCAACACCCCCTCTTGCCTGGACCATTTCAGCATCCTAGCTGATCTCTCTGCCTCCAATCCTGCACATTGGGCTGGTCATTTGCCTGTTTGCCCTCAGATCCATTCCCCACTATACCCCAGTGCTGTTTTATCTTCCAGGCAACTATACTTCCCCAGGCTGCTTTGCCAAGTGGCTTTTGGGTACGTTCAGCCAATGGAAGCTACTAGCAAACTGGAGAGCGGGAAGAGGAAAGAAGCCAGGGTGTGTCCCCTTTCATGCTCAGCCTGGGTTTCTGGGTCTATCTCGGTGGAAGAACAACTCTGTCTCCAAAGCCCTAGCTCCCATAAGGCACCCCCTTCTGTAATTTTGGCTTCTGCAGGGTAGTCCTGTCCTTAGGGCATTGGAACACCATTTCCTTCCATTACTCCTCCAGCCATCCCCTGCTTGCTGATTCAGTTCCTTCCCTATATTAAATCCCCCTTGTCGGAAATACGTAGGGTGCTTTCATCCACTGACTGGATCCTGACTGACACACGCCTTACAATCCACCATCCAGAAAGAATTGCTTAAGTAGAGAACTTCTAAAATCAATCAGATCAGGTCATGAGCCTGCTTTTTTTTTTTTTTAATTAAAGTATTTTTATTGAGAAATCTTCACATGCATGTAGTCCAAACATATTATGCAATCAGTGGCTCACAATATCATCACATAGTTGTGTATTCATCACCATGATCATTTTTAGAGCATTTGCATCAATCCAGGAAAAAAAATAAAAAGAAAAAAGAAAAAAACTCATACATCCCATTTCCCTTACCCTTCCCTCTCTTTGACCACCAGTATTTCAATTTACCCAATTTTTTATCCTTTATCCCTCCCTATAATTTATTTTGTATGCTTATTTTTATTTACTTTTTTGCTCATCTGTCCATACCTTGGGTAAAAGGAACATCAGACACCAGGTTTTCACAATCACGGCAGTCACACTGTAAAAGCTATATAGTTATGCAGTCGTCTGTAAGAATCAAGGCTACTGTAACAGCTCAACAGTCTCAGGTACTTCCCTTTAGCCACTCCAATACACCATAAACTAAAAAGGGATAGCTATATAATGCGTGAGAATAACCTCCAAGATAATCTCTTGACTCTGAAGTCTCTCAGCCACTGAAACTTTATTTTCTCTCATTTCTCTTTCTCCTATTGTCAAGAAGGCTCTCAGTCCCATGATGCCGGGTCCCAGCTCATCCCCAGGAGCTGGGTCTCACGTTGCCAGAGAGATTTACACCCCTGGGAGTCATGTCCCATGTTGGGGGGAGGGCAGGGAGTTCACCTGCCAAGTTGGCTTAGAGAGAGAGGCCACATTTGAGCAACTCTTTTGTTTCTCTTTTGGTTCTCTGGGAGTGACTCTTAGGCATAATTATAAGTAGGAATAAGCTTCATAGGGGCGAGCCCCAAGATCAAGGGCACAATCTATTAAACTGGTTTCCCCACTGCTTGCGAGAACCTCAGGAATTCCCCATATGGAAATTTAATATTTCCTTTCTCTCTAGTACTCCAAGGGGACTTTGCAAATATTTTTAAATTCTCTGCTCAAATTACTCTGGGGTATGTCAGGGCATCACACCTGTGCAAACAAGATCTCATGCCCTATTCAAGATTCCATGTAATTATGGTGTTCAATTAAACTGACCATTCAAGTTAAATTAGATGACATGCTACCCAAAATATAAATTTTGCACCAAATAAACATCTCTCCCTTTGGTCTCGCTTAGAAGTTGAAGTTTGAAAATATGGACCATGTCGTCCTTTACCTTGTATCCTGATTTTCCTTAGTCCTAACCAGATCAGCTTCATTCATGTCTCTAGAGACATCTGGTCATTTTCTCATCTTTTAAAACAGTTGCTGAATAGGGTAATGCTGACTTTCATAGCTTCAGTGCTCTAACTCTTGAGTCTCAGGTGTCACATAAATTCCCAAAATTTCAGGGAATGACCAGGTTATATACAACTAAGCAGCTCAATATCTCAGAATTTAGAAATAACAGTTACAACTCCCGAATATATGTGACTGCTGTAAGAACTTACAATCTAGGACCCTTTACAATAGGAGCCACCCTGATAACCCATGCTCTCAACTTCAGTTCTCCAAGTTTGTGTATTATAATTAGTCCATATGAATGAGGCATGATAATATTTGTCTTTTTGTTTCTCACATTTCATTTAATATACTCCTTAAGTTTATTCACCTAGTTGCATGCGTCACAACTTCCTTTCTCCTTTTTTTTTTTTAAATTTGCATATGGGCAGGAGGCACCAGGGATCGAACTCCAGACCTCCAGCACGGCAGGTTGGAGCTCTGCCTGCTGAACCATGGCAGCAGCCCACTTCCTTTCTTATTGAAGCTGCTCATTAGTAGTAGTAGTATGTAAACACTATAGTTTGCCTTCCATTCCTCAGTCATTGTACCCTGAGGCCACCTCCATTCACTGTGAATGATGAACACTGCAGCCATAAACACCAGTGTGCAAATGTCCACTCGTGTCCCCATTCTCAGTTTCTCCAGGTCTATACCAAGCAGTGGGGTTGCAGGATCACACGGCAACCCCACCCCTGGGCTCCTGTGGAGCCACCACACTGCCCCCTAGCGGGGCTGCACCTCTCGGCTTCCCTACCCACAGGAAATAGGGGCATCTCGTCCCATGGGCTTGCTCTTAACCTCCAGGAGCTTCTCATCATCAGACTACAATCTCAGCTGCTGTCTGCTGTGACCCCCACCCCCACCCCAAATCTGCCTTCTCCTCACCCCTCTGAGGTCATCCTCCTCCTACCTTACCTGCCACACTTCCAGCCACATCAATCATTGCTGTCCCCACCTCGGGCTCTTTGCCCTTGCAGGTCCCTCTGCTGGAACACTCTTCTTTCACATCTGTCCACAGCTTGTTCCCTCACTTATTTCAAGTTTCTGCCCAAGACAAGCCTTTCTTGACCATTTTTTCTAAAATCATTCCATCCTCTCATCACTCTCGTCCTTTTACCCTGCTTTATTTTTTCTTCCTGGCACTTTCCCTACCTGGTATCATATTTCCACCTTGCTGTGTATTTGTGCGTGCTAACTAGAAGGTCTGCTCCATGCCAGCAGGGGCCTCGTGTGTGTCCTGCTCGTGTCAGTGCCCCAGTGCCCATCAGCTGCCCACGGCCAGCACCGCACGGGTCGCCGTGGTGGAGACCAGGCCATGGCTGCCAGGCTGGACTCGGATTTCCGTGCTGAAACTGGAGGGTCCCCAATCCAGTTTTCCACTAGTCAGCTGAGAAAATGAGCCCAGAGAGGGGAGGCACCCAGACCGCAGCTGAGCCAGGCAACCTGCTTCCTAGAGCTCCGTCCACACGGAAGCGCCTCCCTGGACTTGGCCTCAACTTGAATGGGGGCATTTCCCTCTTAGAGGTGAAGCTGGATTTTGTCAGGATTTGGTTTAGAGGAAGGAGAAGGATCAACTCTTTCCTCTTTTCCCTGCCCTGCCCCAGAGCAGCGAAGGGTGGGGTGGGGTGGGTGGCGGTGCTTAGCGTGGCCAGCAGGAACAGCGTGGGAGGGGTGAGGAAAGGGGACTGGGAGGTGCCCGGCGGGATGGGGACCGTGTGGAAGGTGGACAGTGTGTCCCCTCTAAAACCATCTCAATAAATGAAATATTAAAACACTTTGTAGCATGTATGGATTTGTTTTTGCAAAAAGAAACCTGGGAAGGATAAACCAGAGACTATTAAAATTGGCTTCCTAACGCAGGTGGTGGGAACAGAGTTAAAAGGACTAGGAGGGGGACAGGCACTTTCTGACACACTTTAAAAATATTTGGATTTTTTGGAACTAAATATCTATATATTTTTTTAAAAATACATCCACGAAGATGAGAAAACTCTTAACAGTGAATTTAAGCAGAGACAAGTAAACCTACCTATATGTTGAGTGAATAATAGAAACACACTGACGAGAAATTAAAAAAACCTATGTTCAAACTGTCACTTTGACCACTGACCCTCATTCTGAAGACAAACAGATCTACAAATAAATCTTGAGCTCTACTTAGAAAGGTTTTTTTCACAATGATATTAGTGTAGCAATTCTGAAACTCCTTTCTGTGTAGAACTGAACAAATGAGTAAATATATTGATATTGATGGACAGTTCTTATTGTCAGAGAACGGAATATAAATGTGGAATTGGGGAAGGATGGAAGAACCCTGAGGGGTTGGATTGGAATTGGAGAAATAGAGAGGTGTGTTTGTTTATTTATATGTACAAATTTCCCAGCTTTTTTTGCTGAAGGGTCTTAAAAAAAATGACACCCCAGTAGCAAGGAGCATACCTACTGCCTAGATCTTGGATTCTAAATACCATTTCTTTTTTTTTTTAATTTTTTATTAATTAAAAAAAAATTACAAGAAACACAAAACATTCCCAACACATACACTCAGCAATTCACAATATCATCACATAGTTGCATATTCATCATCATGATCATTTCCCAGAACATTTGCATCAATTCAGAAAAAGATAACAGAAAAATAAAACAAAAGCAGAAAAAAAAATTTTACATACCATACCCCTTACCCCTCCCTTTCATTGATCACTAGCATTTCAAACTAAATTTATTTTTACATTTGTTCCCCCTATTATTTATTTTTATTCCATATGTTCTACTCATCTGTTGACAAGGTAGATAAAAGGAGCAACAGACACAAGCTTTTCACAATCACACAGTCACATTGTGAAAGCTATATCATTATACAATCATCATCAAGAAACATGGCTACTGGAACACAGCTCTACATTTTCAGGCAGTTCCCTCCACCCTCTCCATTACATCTTGGTTAACAAGGTGAAATCTACTTAATGTGTAAGTATAACCTCCAGGATAACCTCTTGACTCTGGAATCTCTCAGCCATTGACACTGTCTCATTTCACTCTTACCCCTTTTGGTCGAGAAGATTTTCTCAATCCCTTGATGCTGGGTCTCAGCTCACTCTAGAGTTTTTCTCAATCCCTTGATGCTGAATCTGAGCTCATTCTGGGATTTCTGTCCCACGTTGCCAGGAAGATCCACACCCCTGGGAGTCATGTCCCATGTAGACAGGGGGAGGGTGGTGACTTCGCTTGTTGTGTTGGCTGGAGAGAGAGGCCACATCTGAGCAACAAAAGAGCTTCTCTTGGGGGTGACTCTTAGGCCTAATTTTAAGTAGGCTTGACCTATCCCCCTGTGGGGTTAAGTTTTATATGAACAAACCCCAAGACTGGGGGCTCAGCCTATAGCTTTGGTTGCCCACACTGCTTGTGAGAATATCAAGAATTCAACTTGGGGATTTTGAGTTTTCCCCCGTTCTCACCATTCAACTTGCAAATACTTTTCCACTCACTGATCAAATCACTCTGGGAATCATCAGGGCATCACCTGGATAAACCAACAAAATCTCATGTCCTATACAAAGTTCCATGTATTTAAGGTGTTCAACCAACTATCTACATAAGTTATATTAGGAGATGCACTAGTCAATGTATAGATTTGTACCAAATAAACATTTTTTGCTTTAGTCTCACACATAAGTTGAAATTTTAAAATATTAATTACCGTCTATTTTCAGCACACTGCAGTAATGGCATTCTTTTGTTCTTCCTCATGCAAAAACATTTT
>PVIY010064795.1:0-10038 GCA_004026745.1 Myrmecophaga tridactyla
GTTCTAAAAATGATCATGGCGATAAATACACAACTACTGATACTGTGAGCCACTGATTGTACACTCTGCATAGACTGCATGTGCATGAAGATATCTCAATAAAAGTATTAAAAATAAATAAAATAAAAATGTAAAAAGACTAAAGGAAGAAAAAAGAAATAATAATTAGAAAACTAAAAAGGGAAAAGAGAGAAATGAGACAAAATAAAGTTTCCATGTCTGAGAGATTTCAGAGTTGAGAGGTTATCCTGGAGGTTATTCTTACGCATTATATTGATACCCCTTTTTAGTTTTTAGTGTATTAGAATAGCTACAAAGAAACACCTAACATTGCTGAATTGCATTCCAGTAAGCTTGATTCTTGAAGATGACTGCATAACTTTAAAGCTTTTCTAGTGTGACCGTGTGATTGTGAAAACCGTGTGGCTGACAATCCTGTTATCTGGGGCATGGACAGATGAGTAAAAAAATAAGGACAAAAAACAAATAAATAATAGGGAGAATAAGGGGTTAAAAAAATTGGGTAGACTGCAATACTAGTGGTCAATGAGAGGGAGGGTTAAGAGGTATGGGATGTCTAAGTTTTTTCTTTCTTCTTTTTATTTCTTTTTATGGAGTGATGTAAATATTCTAAAAATGATCATGTGATGAATACACAACTTTGTGATGATATCACGAGCCACTGATTGTATACTTTGGATGGACTGTATGGTGAATGAAGATATCTCAATAAGAATGTTTTTAAAATAAACAAATAAATAAGAGAGAAATATATATGGGAAACTAGAATGACAGTAGAGACAGAAATAATAAAAATAAACTGGGGAAGAATCTTATTTGGGAAGAAAGGTGGAGATTTAGGACTATAAATTTCAGAAGTTGAATAAGCTTTTTTCCCTACCTCTAAGTTTTTCCCCATATGCTTTTCAAAAATAATTACATAAAAAGCATAATAAATAAATGCTAAATAAAAGCAAGCTCCTTATAAACAATCCCATAGATCTCAAAATATTTAGGAAGCCATAAAATAGAACTTTAAAATTTAAGAATTCAAATTATATGAACTTCAAATACAAGGCTGTAAACCATTCATAAACAATCATTATGACCAGCAGTTACAGTTATACTAAATATGCTCCTGGAAATTGAAGAAAGAAACTCATTCTATAGAAATATGAAAAACCTATTTCCATAACCAATCCTAAGACTTCCCACAAAATTACAACCCATTTTAATGATGTACAAAAACATACCTTTAATGTTCCATCAGCAGAACAACTGGCCAAAAGATTATCATCTGGTGAAAATCTGCAGTGATTGACTGAATTTGTATGGCCCAACATGGTATTTCGACATTCTTTTTGATTCAAATCCCAGAGCTATGTGAAAAAGATGAAAAGATAACTAAAACGTAATACTGAATGGGAAAAACTTAGAAATATGTGATGTTATTCTTTCCCTACCATTTAAGCTTTTTTAGTTAAAGGAAGATGTTCAATTCACAGTAATGCAAATGTACCAAGTATTTGTGATTAACAAGTACTGAGGCAGCCCTTAGATCAGCTTCTAAATCTACTAAGGGACTCTAATGGTTAACAGGCTTTTAGTCAGAGCACTAAATAACTAAATAATTATTGCCTCTTTTTATTGACTGTTTGGAGTCACTATTATTCATATTTACAATGAGTAGGTAATACACAATATTAATTAACTTCCAATTTTTTATTGCTAAATTATTTGACTTTCAAAATGCTCATTTCTAAGATTATACAAGACAAACCCTGAATCTATTAACTAAGTTAAAATCTACTAACACTCTAAAAAATTACTAAAAAATACAAACATAGCCTTTAGATATAAAAACATTTGACAGGAAACACAAGGGGTTAGAAGAGCAAGTTAAATAACACCTGAAGGAAGCAATCAACCAAATTCAGAACGGGAAGCATTTCACACTACAAAATTAGACTCAAATTTTCTAACAATTCGGTGGCCTAAAAAGAGGGTTGAAGGAAAGAGCAACTTTTATAGAATTAAAGAGACTTAACACCCTCCCCCTTACATGCGACATGACTCCCAGGGGTTTACAGCTCCCTGGCAATGTGGGACATGACTCCTGGGGATAAGCCTGGCCCTGGCATAGTGAAATTGAGAAACCTTCTTGACCAAGACAGGGAAGAAAAATGAAACAAAATAAAGTTTCAGTGGCTGAGAGATTTCAAATAGAGTAGAGAGGTCTTTCTAGAAGTTATTCTTATGCAATATGTAGATATCCCTTTTCAGTTTTTGGTGTACTGAAGCAGCTTGAGGAAATACCTGAAACCGCTAAAGTGTAATCCTTGATTCTTGAAGATGACTGTAAAACTATATAGCTTTCAAGGTGTGATCATGTGATTGTGAAAACCTTGTGATTGACATTCCATTTATCCAGTGTATGGAGAGATGAGTTATAAAATAAATAAATAATAGGGGGGATGGGATGTTTTAGATGTTCTTTTTTACTTTTCTTATTTTTATTTTTTTGAGTAATGAAAATATTTAAAAATCAACTGTGATTTAAAGTAATTCAGAACATAGGGGTAAGGAAGACAGAGTCTACATCTTAGAACCACACATACTCTTTGATACCAATAGAAGAAAGGTTTATTTGGTCTGGAACCAAAATTTTCTGTAATGCATAATCTAATTCAACCTATCTGTATAGCTCATTTGAACAACTGAAACACAGGGAGCACAGAATAAGAAGGAAGTCCTTTGATCCTGTATAGATTATTGTAATGCCTGTGTATCTGCTAGAGCATATTGAGCAGATAATCAAAACGTATTGGCAAAGTCCCCTGAGGGATGGGAGAAAAATATGGAACTATTAAACCTTACCATCAGGGAATTCCCTGATACTGTGTCAAACTTTAGGGACACCCAAATTAATAGGCCATGCCCTCGATCATGAGGCTTACTCTTGTGAAGCTATGCAGGTACCAGAGACGTTTAGACTACCTATAGGCATACCTAAGAGTTACTTCTGGAGGACCTCTTTTGTTGTTCAGATGTGGCCTCAGTCTCTCAAAGCCCAACTCTGCAAGTGAAATCATTGCCCTCCCCCCTATGTGATATGACTATCCAGGGTGAAAGTCCCCCTGGTGATGTGGGAGATGACTCCCAGGGATGATTCCAGACCTGGCACCGTGGGATCAACAATTCCATCCTGCCCAAAAGGGGAAAAGAAGCGTAATTAATAAAGTATCAGTGGCAGAGAGAGTTCAGAGTCGAGGTGCTACTCTGGAGGTTGCTCTTACACAAGCTTCAGGTAGACCTTGCTACCTAATCATAACCAGTTAACCCCCAACCAGTACCATTCCAGCCAATCCTAATGAACACCTCGGGCAATATTTAAGATTCCATAAGGGTTTCATGCACTAGAGTAACTTTCCAGAAACGTACAACCTCCAGATGGGTCTCTGGTCCAGATAAGTCCTGAAACCTAGCCCAGCCTTGCCAAAATATCAGATAGTTCTGTCTCCCTCCCCTATATTAGTGACAGACCCTCCCAATATAAGAAAGTTAGAATTGTCATAGCCCAAACACCTCTATAGAAAGGGATGGAATGATCAAAGATGATGGTGGACTTGTACAGAGATGATAGGATTTAACAAATGAATATGAATGCTGAATCATTAAATTGATATCTCTTTTAGTCTCCAGTATTTTAGAGCATCTAGAAGTAAAAACCTAAAATTGTGAAATTGTAACCCACGCCAAACTCTGAAATATGTTCTACAACTAATTGTGGTGCTGTGCTTTGAAATTTATAGCTTTTTTGTATATATGTCATTTTTCACACAAAAAAGAAGGAAAAAAAGTTGACTGTGATGATAAAAAAATATTTAAGCATTCTAGCCTCCTATATTCTGGAGCAGCTAGAAGGAAAAAAATCTGAAAGGATAGTATGGTAGCTCATGACAAACTGTGGGATCTGTCCTGTAACTACTTGTTGAAGAGTGTTTTGAAAACTATTGCTTTTTTGTTTCTTTGCTTTGTATATATGTTATACTATACAATTAAAAAGTTAAAAAAAATCAACTGTGATGATGAATGCACAGCTGTATGATGATACCATAAACCACTGATTGTACACATCAGATGATTATAAGGTATGTGAATATATATCAATAAAATTACATTTAAAAAGTTTAAATATGCTGATTGGAGTTCTAAGGAGACTCTGAATAAAACACAGGATTTTAATGCAAAAAGAGAAAAGATATTCTCACTTAAGATTGTTACGTAAGTCAGTATCTTTGTTTTTTAGGAAACTCACTATTCTCCAACGTTCAGAAAATTGATAGAAAGACAGACAGATGGATAGAATGATACAGCATATGTGCCAAAATATTAAAATTGGTGGATCTGGATATCTGGGAGCAGAGGGGTATGTTGGAGTTCTTTGTATAGGATTTGTTCATTTCTACAACTGTTCTGTAACTTTGAAATTACTTCAAAAAAAAAGTTTAAAGTAAAAATAACCCAAAAAAAAAGAGACTTAAGAGACATAACCAAATGTCACATGAAGTTTGAATTCTGATTCCAGCAAACCTACAGAAAAAAAAACCAAACATTTTTTTAAACTCCTGAGGAAAAGAAATGCAGACCAGGGATATTAGGAAATTATTGTTAATTATGCAAGGTGTGATAACGGAATATTACTTATGTTTAAATCCTCAAAGATGCATGCTGAAGTATTGTGAGTGAAATGACATGATGTCTGGGATTTGCTTTAAAGTACTCTAGCCAAAAAAAGGTGTGGAGGCGGGGAGAAATACAGTAAGATTGGTAAATGCTGATAACTGTTGAAGCTGGATGATGGATAACATGGTGGTTCTTATTCTATTTTTGGGTATGTTTGAAAAGTATAAAAAATGCAAATAAAAGGGGTTAAAATTATCTGTGATGACTTATACCAACTCAATTAAACACATTAGAAGAAATAATTTATTCCTAAAAGTTAATCTTGATAGAAATCTAAGAACTTCAACAGCCTTTAGGAAATGATCAGTAAGTGAGTTAAGTCTTTCCAAGTCCATCGTCATCCTTGGTTTCTTCATCCAAGTCCTAGGTAAGCTCAGTTCTTCAGATAGACCAAGTCACACGAAAGCACTTCAAATTCACATATTTTTATTGGCTTTTCTCAGTTTAAGAATACAAGAAATGCTTTCTGATAGACCTCACGGTATAGCAGATCTGATATGGCAGGCTTAAAGTAAAACTTGTCCTTAACTAAAATCGCTGACTAACCAAAAACTCCACCCCCACGCATCTTAGAAGTTTCTGTCTATATTTAAAAGGAGGAAATACAAATTTCCTCAACCTACAAAATGTTAAAAAGAAGTATAAAAAATCATTCATACATACTACAACAGTCTTTTTTTTGATGTGCTATAATACTGGGATAATGTTGTTATACTAATCTGTAATTTTGGTCCAATCCAATGTTTCACATTGAGTTCTAAAGGTCTCTAAAAGTTCCATAAACATGCCTGTAGGGCACTAAGAAGAAGGGGAGATAAGAGAGGGAATGAGAGAGAGATCAGAAATGCAGGTCAACATCCCCACTTCAACCAGAGCAAATGACTGACTTTATCCATTTTATACGCTGAGCTTCTATGTAAGTTTTCTTCTGAAGAAAAAAAGTTTTACATCACAAAAAGTAAGGGGGCTCCAGCCAACACAGCAAGCAAACTCATCACCCTCCCCCTGTCTACGTGGGACACGAATACCAGGGGTGTGGATCTTCCTGGCAATGTGGGACAGAAATCCCAGAATGAGCTGAGATTCAGAATCAAGGGATTGAGAAAAACCCTAGAATGAGCTGAAACTGAGCATCAAGGGATTGAGAAAACCTTCTAGACCAAAAGGGGGAAGAGTGAAATGAGACAAAGTGTCAATGGCTGAGAGATTCCGAACAGAGTCGAGAGGTTATCCTGGAGGTTATTCTTATGCATTGAGTAGATATCACCTTGTTATTCAAGATGTAAGGGAGGCTGGAGGGAACTGCCTGAAAAGGTAGAGCTGTGTTCCAGCAGCCATGTTTCTCGAGGATGACTGAATAATGATATAGCTGTCACAATGTGATGTGTGATTGTGCAAACCTTGTGTCTGATGCTCCTTTTATCTACCTTGTCGACAGATGAGTAGAACATATGGAATAAAAATAAATAATAGAGGGAACAAATGTTAAAATAAATTTAGTTTGAAATGCTAGTGATCAATGAAAGGGAGGGGTAAGGGGTATGGTATGTAAAATTTTTTTTTACTGTTTTCATTTTATTTTTCTGTTGTCTTTTTATTTCTTTTTCTGAATTGATGCAAACGTTCTGGGAAATGATCATGATGATGAATACGCAACTATGTGATGATATTGTGAATTGCTGAGTGTATGTGTTGGGAATGTTTGTGTTTCTTTCTTGTAATTCTTTTTTTAATTAATAAAAAATTTTAAAAAAAAGTAAGGGGGGCAATTTCCAATACAATTCCAATACATTCTAAAATTAAAATTTTTTTTTAAAAAAAAGCTTATTTAAATATCAAAGCACACAGAGTCTATAGGTTCTCCAGATTGAAATGTTTTACCTACTCTCTCCCCCAAAATACACTGTCCCAGTATGACAGCAAGGAAAGAAAGGTTAAAAACAAAATGCAAAATAATTCAAAAGAAGTTAGTAGATATTTCTTGGATCCCAGAAATTTTCATCTATCTTCAGAATACTACTTAAGAAAGAAACAGATATAATCTTTATAATTTGTAACTAAAAATATGATTAAACATAAATGGAAAGGATGTCTATTTTTTATTTTTTTGGTTTTTATTTTTTCCCACCAGCATCTCTTTTCCCTTTTTCTTCTGATATCTAAACCTCTCTTTTGAACCAAGCTCTACTTGTGATTCAAGTGAAGCTGACCTCACCTCATGCATTCTACCGCCCTAGGGCTAGATTTGGGACCTGGACTGATTTGAAAATGTTATTACCCCGGAAAAACCTTGTTCTTCTATTCCTGATTCAATATTGTAGGGTGTGATCTTTTGATTAGGTTGTTTCCATGGAGATGTGACACACCCAATTGTAGGTGTGACCTTTTGATCAGATGGAGAAGTCTGTCCAGTTACAGTGGGTCTTAATTAGTTTACCGGAGTCCTTTAAGAGGAGAAACATTGTAGAGAAAGACAGACATATACATTTTGGAGTCTCTTGGAGCGCCAACAGAGATGCTTGGATAGCCAATAAGGAGAAAGCTTAGATGCAGATTTTTGGAAATGCAGAAGCCCTAGGAGATGCCAGGAGTTGAGAGAGCCAACAGATGATAGACAGGAACCAAAGCCCAGCAGATGTCACCATGTGCCTTTCCATGAGATGCTAAGCTAAGGGATGAAATCTAGAGTTTTACTCCGTAGCAGCTAAGTCAGGACCTACAGACGCTTAGAGAGGAAGTCACTGGAATCAGAAGCTGGAAGCAACAGAACCGGGAACAAGGACCAGCAGACACCAGCCATGTGCCTTCCCATGTGACAGACACAGAATTTTCTTCAGAGTCAAGAAATCTTTCTCTGAATGCCTAGGGTTGGACATTTTTAAGGCCTCAGAACTGTAAATCTGTAAATTAATAAATCCCCATTGTAAAAGCCATTCCATGCTTGGTATACTGCATACTGGCAGCATTAGCAACTAAAACAGGACCCTTGGCCAATCCAAGGATTCCATCCTCCTGGCCACTGCGGTTATTTAGCAATGAGCACATAACCCAAACAGGGTCAATTAGAATCTTCCCTGAAATTAGATCTAAGGGATCTAGGATAGAGCAGGTTTCTTTTCTCTGTGATTTTGAACTGCAAAACCCACATAAACCTGGAGCTGTGGGTGGCCATATTTCCTGCCACCCAGAGAGCATATGCCTGAACCAACAAAGAGGAAAGCAGAGTTGAGAGATGGGGAAGGAGTTAGAGCCTGAGAATGTAGTATAACCATATGAATTCAGCTATGCCTGAAGTCACACTCCCTCTAGACTTTTCATTTATCTGAGCTAGTTTCTTTTTTTCTTTGCTTAAGCTAATATGAAAGTTTTCACTATTTACAACCAAAAAAAACCCCGATTAATAAGATATGAGAGAATCAAAGAGGCTGTTCTGATGTGCCTAATTCAAATCTATCTATATAATTCTTATTCACACTTACTTTGAGAAAGTAGTCACTTGACCCAGTGGCTAACAGAAGGGGATGACAGCTGTTGGTGAAATGGCAGCAGGTGACTTGCTCTGAGTGTTCGTCAAAGGTACGTACTAGTTCCCCAGTCATGGAATTCCAAATCTGAAGAGAAAAGAGAAAACAAAATTGGCAGCTACTCTTTAATCTCCAAGGCAGAACAGAAGAGCAAAGCAACTGTGTGTCACTTTGTGCTATCCGCCCTGTCATGGCATGCTTCGCCCAATTTGACGTGATGGTAACATACTGCTCCTCCCCTGAAATGGGACAGTATTTTGTCAGGGTGCGCTTTTAAAAATCTACCTGCAAATCTACACATTTTTATCAATATATAGCATAATCAGAATCTCAATAAAACATTCTTCAAGGGAAAGATTTCTTATGTTCAGGACATATGAAATGACAGCAGGCAGAAAAATACTATAAAGGGGCTGGCATAATGGACTTCAAATTGGGAGGATTAAATCCAAGGATTAAAACCTGGTTCTACCCCTTAGGATTTGTGTGACCCTGATCAAGTCTTTAACTTAACTGAGATGAGGCTAAGATATATATGCTTATACACAATTCAAAGAATCAAACGAGATTAAGGTATGTTAAGTGTTCTGTAGACTTAAGATACCATATAAATAAGTAAGGACAGATAACTCAGTGAAAAAAAATAAAGGTTTTAGAGTCTGAGAGAAAACTAGATTTCAACCCTTGATCCACCAGTTAATGTTAGCCTGAGCAAGTAACTGCATCTCTGAATCTATTTCCCAATCTGTAAAATGGGATCAATACTGACTTTGCAAGTTGTAGTGAGGAATTAATAATATAAGAAAGTACATAGCACAGAGCCTCGAACAACGTTATGTTCTCAGTAAAAAGTAATTATCATCATTTAGTTATTATGGAAGAAAATTAAGTGGTTTGTTCTACATAGCAACAAACAAAAGAAATAACTGACCTAATGCACCTTCACAGGGATTTTGGCTTTTTAGAAATACTAATGTCCCTTCCTCTCACAGCATTTTCTTGGTATCTTATCGAAACATTAATTTTGAAGTTCTTTAATAGGTATTTCTGCCTCTCACCTTATATTTTGACTTCTTAGTAAACAGAAACCCAGGATTATTTCCTTTATTACAGGGAGCTCCCAGTAAACAAAGAAGGGCACATAAATATTCCCTATTTTATTTTGAATACACTTCATTAAGAAATACTAAAATTTTCACAGTAAAAAGCAGATAACCAAAGCTCTGGCAGAAATGTCAACACAACTGGAACTACAGAAGAACTTGCTATGGCCTAAACTTCTGGATACCAAGGAAGCTCCAAGCAGTTACTCACAGATACAAAGCCCAAAGAATCTATTCTAACTTTGGAGCTGTCCAAAGAAGCCAATTCCAAATATGACTCCAAGTAGAGGCTACAGAATGAATTAGTTGGTTGGTTCTTAAGTCCCCTAAAGAGCCTTATCTATCAAGAAGTAGATTTTTACAAAGGTCTCAATTTAGCCTGGATACCCATAGCCCTCTTCAAGTGGGTGAAGACTCCCCAAACCTACTTTCTTGCTCCCAACTATTGAATTCTTCCTAGCCAGGTTCAACACTCTATAACTCCTTTGAAAAAGGCCTGAAATGAGGTTGCCCCTTGATGTATCACTGATAAAACAGCCCTCAAGTCTTCAGTTTCTTTTAAATGTCATGTTAATACAAATGCTTAGCTAATATCCAAATTTAGGGACAAGAGACAAGGAAGAATCATTAACAAATATATAAATTACCCTTGGTTTATTTTTTCC
>PVIY010064796.1:0-10042 GCA_004026745.1 Myrmecophaga tridactyla
CGGGGTTTCCTAACCCCAAATGTCTCACTCCTCGGGTCCCCGGGTGGCCCATCCCGGTGTGTATCAATAAAGCTTTAACCCGCATCTGGCCTCAGTGAAGACTTCTCTCGCGACCGCCGGCTGGGGAAAGCGCCGGCTCCGGCTTACCCAGGTTAATTCTCTGCGAGCTCGCCCCCAAACCCACCCAGTGTACCGGTTTGCCTGACATGGCTGAAGCAATCTGCGGCACATAATAAGCAGTCACATTGCCTCTAACCTTCAGCGAGAACAAGCTAAAGACAGAACAAGGCTCCCATGTGCCTTTCTCGCCAACGTGGCCCCCAGGGACTCTGGGACGGGGCTGGGAGCAATATCGTGTGGGGAAACAGCCATCTCAGTGGAGTGTGCTGTGGGGTGAACTTTGCAACTTAATCCTTCTCCTTTCCCTGCCGGCCCTCTCCTAGCTGCCCTGTACTACTGGGTGAAGGGACGGGGTGCCGTCCTTTCTGGGGACTGGCTGGTCTGTGCAGCCAACCTCTAGGGAGTGGGTGCAGCATTTCTAGAAGCTGCCTGGCTCTCCCAGGCCACAGGGCACCGTGTACTCACTGGTGCCCAATGCCCCTGGCATGTGCACTTTGTCTATTACAGTGTCTGTGCTCGAGCCCATGTGCTGACAGCTCTGAAAATCCTCAAGGAACTTTCCATCAACCCTGCACTTGGCCTCCCTGCATAGCTCCCCTATCAGGCTCCACCGGGGTGACCTTCAAAGCAGAGCTGAAAATTGACCTGAGTTCAGAAACAGCACTGCTCCTCGGCAGCCGGCAAAGCCGCTTTCCCTGCCCGGTAACCGACTTCCGAGGGGGAGGAAGTCCTGAAGGAGACGAGCTGGCACTCCACCATATCTGGGCTTCACGGAAACTTCCTGTACTTTCTTAAAAATCGACGTAGCCCTTTCAGCTCTCGAGGGTCAAATGTTTGTATTTGTCATTCAGGCTCGATCCCTCGACCAATGAAAAGATTCCTGACATCTGTTTCCATTTGTCCTTCTGGATTTTGCTTTCCAAGAGCTTTTGCACAACTTGTACACAACTGTGACTTGCCCATTTGGGGGGTTGTTTTCTTAACTGAAATCGTCTTCCCTACCAAATTTCTGTCACCCTCCTTCTTCATTTCCCCCTGTAAACTAAAGCCACCCCGAGGGAGGCGGCCAAGACCGAGCTGGAAGGACTGCTCATATGTTGGCGCTTTAGTCAGTCAAGAGTGTTTAATATGTTTGGAGGCGGGTCTTCAAATATCCTCTGACATATGCCAAGGCCTCCCAATGTGAAGAGCGGAACATCTCCGCTGCCACTTGCCAGCTCCCTTCCCACCCGCCCCTCCTCTGGGCACACACCCCAACGCCAGCGCCCGCTGCGTCCTTGCCATCCTTGGGAGGCCCCGTGTTGACTTCCAGTCTAAATAAAGCTGCAGGAGGAGAGATAAACAAGTGCCCTTCCACATGCTCAGAGGCTCACTCGCAATGTCTTTTATCCGGGCAGAGAAGAGGGCGCCCAGTGCTATTCCAGAGCAGTGCGAAACAGAATTCAAGGAGATATTTGAGCCAAGAGGGGGGAGAAAAGAAAACTCTCAAAATACATGTGGAACCCCAAGGATGCCAAGGCTAAATTCCAGAAGGAAAGCTGCGTGGCCCAACGGGTGCACGCAGGAGCTAAATCGGCCAGCACAGAGGCTGCCTGCTTCAGATGCTAAAGCGATGATGAATGGGTCGAGATATTAGCTTCAAATCCTGCAGGACTATATTTGCAATGCCATGTAAACGGATTCGGGGAGTTAACTGTCCTGCTGTGACTTTATATTAATCTCTGGCTTCTGGCTGGTCACGGGGTGTCACATGCGCTATAATTAGATTTGGGGAATGTGTACAGGGAGAAGGAAATGGTGTAATTAAGGTAAGCGATCCGAAGCCTAACCTCATCCTTTAGAAATGAGCCTGAAATACACACAACCCCAGGTCCCACGTGCTGCCCTTCAAGGGGAAGGGGGTCACTGCAAGAACTCGCAATCTGCTGCCATGGTGCCCCTCTTTAAGGGCACCTACTTACCACGCCAAAATCGGTCTGGCAAAGTTGTTAGTTTATAACATGCACCTGGAGCTGTTTGGGACAATTTAAGGAAAGCCAAGGGCAGGGCACTGAAAAGCTTCACCTTTGCATTGACGCCACAAAATCCTGCCTTGGGAATCAAGGGAGTTTATCAGGGAAAGGAAAATGTACTTTAAATTTGCAGTTAGGGTTCTCATTTAAACGGTCAAACCAATAAGTACACGGGGTTCCTAGAAGCTGATTTGGCCAAGGTGAGCTACGATAAAAGCGAGGCTTGTCAATCTCTTTAGCATATCCAACCCAAAGATTTGCTTTTCATGGGAAGGAGGCTAGCTTTTTAAATTCCATTCCCGAGGCAAGAGTACAAAGAGACGCCGAGGGAAAGTAACAGAAAGGGTCACCCGAGCTGTCCAAATCAAACCACCTGGTTTGAGTTTTTCTCCCCAAGGATGGGCTTCAGTCATTAGTTTCTGTCATTAAAGGAAACATCTGCATTCAAATCCCAGGTCCTCCAAGTATTGCCTGTGCCACGTCAGTCAAGTGACTGAACTTCCTGTGGTGGATTAAAGTAGTAATGGACCCCCTATCAGCTCATTGCCATCTCTGATAAATTGGAGCTTAGCCAAATGGTTGGTTTGGCCAATGGAAAAACAACAAAAGTGCCCCAAGCAGAGATTTGAGGAACACTTGTGCATTGGAACAAGCTGCCTCTCGCTTCCCTTGCAACCATCCCACCACCATACGAATGAGCCAGGCCATGCTGCTGGAAAGAGGAGTACACCTTCTTCCGACACAACTAGAATACACTCCACAGGGGATGGCACAATTCTCACAAGACCGTGTTCACTTCAGACACCAGCCACCAAGTTTGGGGGATTCCTGGGCCATCTTATTCTGACCAATGGCTACAAGTTCGGGGGTTCCCACCATCCCCTTGGGTTTGATAATTTGCAGGAACAACTCGCAGAGCTCAGTGATGTGTTCTACTTTCAATAAAGCTTTATTTATCTCCCTTTATCCTCATCCCTCTGAAGTAAGTACTTTCATTGTCTCCACTTTTCAATAAAGAAATTGGGGCTTGGGAAATTGGTTGGTTGGTTTTTTGCAGCATAGGGAACCTCCTCCAAACTGAGGGGCTTAAAGTAGCAGTCCATGTTATTTATGACAGCAGGAGGAGGCCCACCAGAAGAGGCCGGAAGAAGAGGTGCACAGGGCAAGGTCGGCGAGCAGCTCAAATGCAATGTTTCTCTGTCCTCTTCCCATGGAGTCAGCACGCACTATCCTCCCGGCACAACTATTACTGACCAGGAAAGCTTGCTTAGGCTTTGGTGACTCAGTATATAGTGGAGCACCTTTCCATACCCATGGTTAAGGGAATCAGCATCCATGTGGTTGAATGGAGTCTCCAGCTCTCCTCCCCCACACAGAAGTCAGGATGGCATGACTTGGCTCCAAGTCCCAAGCCTATAATCATGTGGTTGGTCTTTCTAGAACAACAACAGCCCCCACCTAGGACTACAGGTCTTCCCCCCACACCCTGAGTCACCTTGTTAGCATAAACCACCAGCTGGGCCAGGTCCACCATGGACAACAAGACTCTTCTGGCACTGGAAACTCCAAGGATGAAGCGGTTACCACCCAGGGGCCAGGACAAAGCCCAGACCTCCTAATGGGAGCCCAGTTCCTCACTCTGCCAGAAAGACAAGTCTCAGCCACATATCACCCCAGCTGAACTCCAGACATGGATGAAGCCATCCCGTCCAGGTGGCAGAGGAGAAGTCAGCTCAGCCTCAGTGGAAAGAACTGTCCAACCCACCCACACAACCACAAACTGAAACATGGACTGCTACTTTAAGCCCCTCAGTTTGGAGGAGGTTCCCTATGCTGCAAAGGACCAACCGACCAATTTCCTAAACCTCAATTTCTTTAGTGAAAAGTGGAGACAATGAAAGTCCTTCTCTCAGAGGGATGAGGATAAAGGGAGACAGAGCCTTTTTCGGCCTCAGCTGTGGTGAATAATGGGCGCTGTAGCGTCTACATTTTAAAAAGTTGAGTCCACCAAACACTTCTACTAAATTTCTAAGTTTGTAAAACAGCTGTTTGGTGCTTAAGGAATACAAACTATAAAATGTTTAAGGCAATCACCAGAGCCAATAAAATAATGCCGGGAGACTGAAGATGCCACTTCCTGCATCTCCAGGTGTGACCTGGAGCGCCTGGGGGAAGTTTTATGCAACTCCCAGCAGTGACTGTGAGGAGTCTGGAGGCATCACGGGGCAGGGGGGGAAGGAGGGGGGGCTGAGGCTGCCACAGTCCGCATGTCCCCCACCCACCCACCGAAGAGCTGCCCAGGAGCACCTCACCCAGTCCCCGCCCCGAGCAGGCTGGAGAAACCAAAGCTTTATTCGGATGTGACAATTTTCAGACAAAACTTCTGGAGAGTGCAGAGATTAATCAATAGAAAATGCCTCTGGGGTAATTGGTGAAGAGCCTGAAGGAGCACTAAAAGGAACTTTTGCCTTATTTAGGTCTCCAAACAGGGAAGAGAGGGCAGGCGCTTTCTGAAAAAAAAGCGCTGCGTTTGAGCAGCTAAATCATTCATTTATACCCAGGGCTCCTGCACATGAGATTTCACATTCCACTCCCTTATCCTCCGATCTTATCTTCCCAGTAGGAGCCACATTAAGAAGAACTATCAGGAGAGTGGAAAGGAGAAGGAGAGGGAAAAAAAAACAATTGGCATCTGTTATGGGCCCTCTATTGTAGGTGACAGCTTCACAAGTTGACACGAAAGAGCTGTTACCCCAATTGCAGCTGAGGAATCAGTTAAGCCCGTGTTCAAACCCAGTCTTTCTAATTCCACTTCCTTATGCCAATTAGAAAAAAAAGAAAATATAAAATGTTATGATTAAGTGTTGGGGAAAAAAGTAGCAAACCTAGGAGCACTGCCTAAGACAAATTCTTCAATACCCGCCGAGAGAGAGAAAGGGAAAATGAGTAGAGAGGGTAGAGGTGGGAGGAAGAGGGAGAGGGAGGAAAAGAATTTGAATAAAACAAAAACAAAAACTAGAAGATCCAGCTCAATTCATGGCATTTGCTAAAAATTTAAGAAACAGGATTCTAAAACACAAGAACAAAGAACTAACATAATTGCCAGAGTGAAGTTCAGGCTGTGGGAATTATCTTTTTGGTATTAAAAAATGCTGATAAGGTGGGTTTTTTTCCCTCTCATAAGCATTATTACAAGAGCCATGTAAAGCCTGCTATTTTACAGGAAAATGAGTTTCTGAATATGTTAGATTGTCAGGCTAAATCTCTTGAGTGTGTAACTGGAACTTCTGTTAAAATGACATTTTTATTCATTCAGGGAGCATTTATTAAACACTTGCTACAAATAGTGCATGATACCAAGGGAATGTGGGGAAAACTAGCAGCTGTGACCTTCAAATGCTTGACAGAGTTTGGAAGATAAGATGCACAAAATGATTGAATCACAACAGGAGTGACTGATTGAATACAAAAATGCAGATAGTAGAGATTCTAAGAGAATGAGAAAGGGGGTGCTCTAGTTTGCTACCTGCTGGAATGCACTATACCAGAAACAGAACTGCTTTTAAAAAGGGGAATTTATAAAGTTGCAAGTTTACAATTCTAAGGCCGAGAAAATGTCCCAATTAAAACAAGGCTATAGAAATATCCAATCTAAGGCATCCAGGGAAAGATACTTTGGTTCAAGACAGTCGATGAAGTTCAGGGTTTCTCTCTCAACTGAGAAGGCGCATGGCGTACATGGCAGATCTGCTAGCTTTCTCTTCAGGCTTCCGGTTTCACGAAGCTCCCTTGGGAGCATTTTCCTTCTTCATCTCCAAAGGTCTCTGGCTGCGTGTGCTCTCATGGTTCTCATGGCCTTCTCCAAAATACTTCCTCTTTTAAAGGATTCCAGCAAACTAATCAAGACCCACTCAGAATGGGTAGAGTCACATCTCCCTCTAGACAACGGTTAAAGCTCACAGTTGGGCGAGGCACATCTCCATGAAGATAATGTAATCAAACCTCCAGCCTACAGTACTGAATAGGGATGGAAAGAAATGGCTCCTCCACTGGTGAATCAGGATGAAAACATGGCTTTTCTAGGTCACACGATCCTTTCAAACCGGCACAAGGTTAGTGTCAGTGTGAGCGACATGATTCGGAGGCTTTCTGAAGGGGGTGGACCTGAAGCCCTGAGCAAGCAACCCACCCGTGGTGATGACATCATCTTCCTCAAGGATGGATGTCCTGTCCAGAGCCTGGGAGGGTGGACTGTGGTGGCACATGAACCTGAGGAGGATGTAACCTGGCATTGAAGGACCTTTCATGACAGCTGAGTAAGTAGGCTCTAATGTGTCAGCAACGGAGTTATTGAAGGCTCAAATTATATTTTTCCAGAGAAACTCCCAGGTTATATGCCAAGTCATGAAAATCAACTGGAGGGTTAAAAGAAAAAAGTATTAAGTTTGCTGATTACAATGAAAGTCTTTTTTTTTGTTTTTGTTTTTGTTTTAAATCAGTGCACTCTTTTCTGAGTCCAAGTAACTTAGCACTGGGGGTACCAGATTTTAGTAAAAATATAAGACATCAACTTATATTTGAATATCTGAAAAGCCACATTTAATTTTTTTTAAATAAGGATGTCCCAAACATTGCAGGCACATTCTGTATTTTGTCTGGCAACCCTACTGGGAAGTGGTAGGTAGGAACTAGAGATCAGTGAGAATTTTAGGACAGGTGAGATTAGCCATATTTCGTGAAGATAGCAGAGCGCAAGTTGGCATACTGGGCTTCAGTGGGTTTGCCCATTGCATACCTGAGAAGAATGCACTCTTCTTGACATTAGTGACCAGAAGCTTTCTATTTGAGGGAATCAAAGTCTTAAAGTAAAGAATAGCTCTGCAATGGGAAAAATGTTTACCTAATAATTGTATTCATTAATGCTTATGGATTTGGTGTAAATCAGATACTTTTATACTGCATTTTCTGAAAGGGGATATGCACAACAATGAAAGTGTGGCTGCAAAGTCCTGAGATAGGCTACTTGAAAGGATTGCGAAATTCTGATGACACCTGTCTGGAAAGCCTTGGACAGAATCAATCTCCCGGGCACGGAAGGACAGACAGCATGTCCCATTTTCTTATGCAATCTCTCCAATGCACCCTTTTAAAGGAAAGCTGGAGCTGGGCATTTTATGATCGAAAATCAGCAGGGTTAGAGCAGAATTTATAAATGACTTCAGGATCCAGCACTGAGGAAGAAGACTTAAGAAGGGAAGAATTAATTTTACTTTCCTCTTAAGTAAAGCAACTCTTCTCCTAAAACTGAGAATATTTTCAGAATTGATGTACCAAATAAAAACAATCCAATTATCATTGTAGTTAATAATCAGTATAATTTTTGCTTGAGCCTAATAATTCAGACCATTTTCTACCACTTTTTGGAGTGACCTAAATTAAATGAAAGAGAAGCCACATGATATGGTGTTCCATAGAAAAAAGCTGAAACTACACCCTTCAAACCACATTCCCTGGGGGAAAATCTTGGAGCACTTTCTTTTAGTAGCTAATAATGAATTGGAGAAGACTTAGATGTTGGAATAAGAACTATTTTACGGATTTAAGTGTTTAGCTAATACAATAAGTAGTAATCAGCTACATCGAAATAAAAAAATCTGGATTAAAGAAGAATGTTTATTACGATGTGATCTAAACAACCAGAACCTTGTGAATATTTCAAATTAAAAATCCTGCAAAAATAAAATTGTTGTGTATAAGATTTTGTTTCCTAACTATAAAAACTGACCTCATCATCCAGGCTCACTTACAGAATAATTATGTACCTGTGTATGATCCAAAAGGAACATTCATCAACATTTTTAAGGTAGGAAATTTCAAGAAGAGAAAATCATTGTAATAGATTACTAAGTGAAAAAAAAAAAATACCTTCCTTTCAAACACTCTTTGATTGTATGAGAACGGTTTGGTTTCATAGTACCACAAGACTAGTTCACTTTTTCCTATATGGAATCATATAGAAATATTTCATTTGACTGTAAATCTAAGCTAGAAATAATTCCTAAATGTAATTTTCAAAAATGCAAATTGTCAAAACAAATAATGTCTACAAAAACTAAAGAAAATAACTTTCATAAAAAATTGTTGAGCTTAGGTCTAACTAAAGATATCAATAAGTCTAGTCCAAGAATCATTTAACAAAGCTGTAGGCTCAAGACAAATAATAAAAAGCATTCACTGACTATCTAAATGCAAAGCACTCTTAACATTACAAACAACAACAAAAATGCTCAACAAGAAATAGCCTTCAATTTTATGTATTATGGTAAAATTAAATTAAAGTGAAAGAAAATATTCTTCAAAACAGAGGTTCTCAGGAAAAATATTAATGAAGAACACAGATGGATTTCCCAACTGGATATTTTATAAGACAATCTTCCAAAACTGTTAATGAATGTATCACAAAATAAAGGTGCATGGTCAAACAAATTTAGGGAAAACTCAGGGTGTTGTTTGAAATACAGTTTTCACGTTAAGGGCCCGGAGAAGCTCTGCAACGAAGACTCAGGTTTAATTTTATTCAATCCAACATTTCCAAAACTTATCTGAGCATAGGACATATTTTCTCCTGCATATCTATTAAAAACCTAAAGAACAATTTCTCAGGAAATACTAATTTGAGAAACAACAGATGATCTAAATGGATGAGAGTGTCTGTCTCTGGAAACGAAGTGCTATGGAGAAAAGAATTTAAGATTACATTGACTCCTGATCATCTGTTTTTTTCACAGACGTGGTTTATTCCAGGCTTCTGCCCTCCCAGCTACGAGCAGTGACCCTGTGTTTCCAGGGGAAATCTGGGTCCCTGGAACTTCCAGCAGAGGGCTCTGTCCCCTAGCACTGAGTGTGAAGGACTTGCAAGAAGTTCAAGGTTAAGATGGTTAAACAAATAACCAGCCAGAAATGTCATCTGGCCCATGAGGACATAGTTTTTGTAAGAGTATAATGAGTATATAACCATGGTTCAAGAATGTTGCCATGAGAGAAATCTGTGCTCAGAATTTTATTATTAGGTTTTATCATGTGTGCGTTTTCAAATATAACTGAGAGGGCGCAAAGGAAACAAATCAGAAAGCAAGGAGTTTTTAAAATAAACTAATTATAAAATGATAAGGTTTGCACTGAAAAAATTAAAAGGACTTACAAGTTTCTCTACATGGTTGATAACTCATTTATGCCATGCTCTATCAAAAATAGTGTAAAAAAGCCCAAATCTGAAAGTGAAGTTGAAAATAAAGGAAATAAATTAATTGCAATGAGACAAGAGACAAATGCAACTCTTCAACAATAATGTCTTTCACCAAGTGGGGAAAGCATATGGTTTTGACAAAAGTTGTATTTTGGGGAAATAAGACACCCGTACTCTGGATTAATTTTTCTTTAACCCCTTCTGCCTCCTCCACACACTTCCTTGGAAAGGAACCAAACAAGAAAGAGTCTTAAAACACTTCTAAATTGGTCCGCAAATAAATAAAAATATTTGGTTCAAAGTGAAAGCACCACCACTTGAGACAGAGCAGTTGGAAAAGATGACAAATAAAGTAGTTGGGCAAGAAGATCAAAGATGCAAAGCAGACTTAATTGATGCATGCAACTTTTTGTGCTTGCTTTAGTCACAGGGGACAGTGGCTGCTTGAAGGGGCACACATTCCCACTGGGAAAGAAATGTGCGCATGACAGGTGCAACTGACTAATAAATTATGGCATTTGCAAAGCAGTGGAACCATTTATTCCCCCGAAACCTTAGGAGAGTTTATAAGTAATACACATTCACACACATACACACAAAACCCTCACCAGTAAAAGTCAAAACCTTTGCCAAAAATAAATAAATAAATAAATAAATAAATAAA
>PVIY010064797.1:0-10033 GCA_004026745.1 Myrmecophaga tridactyla
AAAAAAAAAAAGAGTAAATAAATAATAGGGAGAACAAATCTTAAAATAAATTTAGTAGATTGAAATGCTAGTGATCAATGAAAGGGAGGGGTAAGGGGTATGGTATGTATGAGTTTTTTTATTTTCTTTATTTCTTTTTCTGAATTGATGCAAATGTTCTGAGAAATGATCATGATGATGAATATACAACTATGTGATGATATTGTGAATTACTGATTATATGTGTAGAATGGAATGATCATACGGTAAGAATGTTTGTGTTTGTATGTAGGTATGTTTAATAAATAAAATAAATTTTTAAAAATATTATTGTTAACTCTGAAAAAAAATAAAAGTCGTGGCTACAGGGCAGTGTGATGGTGGCTCAGTGGCAGAGTTCTCGCCTGCCATGCCGGAGACCCAAGTTCGAGTCCCGGTGCCTGTCCACGGCAAAAAAAAAAAAAAAAAAAAGGGAGAGATAATGCTCATTAAAAAGAAAAAAAAATCATTGCTGCACCACTTCTCCATGTTTCTGAGCAGGGCATTCACTCCCACCCCCGGCTTGGTTTTCTCATTTAAATGTAGCCTGGGCAGCCGTGGAGGCAGCTTCAGTAGCGGTGGGGTGCAGTGGTTGGATGCGTGTAGTAAAGACACATCCATGAGACAGAAATCAGTGCCCCTAACATGATAAGCCCTGTGAAAGGATTAACCCTTAACATTAAATCTGGGAACCTCTGCCCGCTCATCCAACACCCCGTACCCCAACACACGTGTAGGAAGGGGCACTTCCCAAATCTGAGTTATGCCAGGGGGGAGCGCTGGGAGACTTCCCAAGTGATTTTTCCTTTGCCTTTTATACCCGTCAGAGACAGAGAGAGACAATCATCTTAGTTAACTGGTAGAAGAGGTCTGGAGAATTTCAATAGTTTATTCTGCTTCCTTCAGAATTTGCGCCCTCGGTGACACCTGGGAAAGGTGTCTTGCTTTCTAGAGAGACAGAGGAGAGGCTTCGTGCTGTCTGTGAGGTCTGCAGCAGTAAGTTAAAGCTTATTCAGGTCTGCATGCAGACTTGGCATTTACATATTGCTCCTTTGTGGAACTAAGAGCTCCCATTCACAGCCTGCCTCCGGATTTAAAGTCACATGTCAAGGCTCTTTTGGTTACATCTTAAGGCTACTTTACAGTTTCCAGCTTGCAGTTTTAAGTTTATATTTACTTTACCTTTACACACACACACACACACACACACTCCTTCCTCATACAGCACCCTCAGCCCTCCGTTCCTTGCTTTCATCTGAAAAATGTACTGGACCTGGGACTCTGCCCCCAGGCCACCCTCAGCCCCAGGCCTGGCTGACACAGCTATGGGCAAGGTTACAGAGGTCTCCAGGCAGGACCTGAGCACAAGTGTCCATACTCCACAGATAAGGAGTTGCCTAAGACTTCCTCGGACTGCAGTCCCAAGCCCTGGAGCACAGTGGAGTGGAGTCAGTGAGGTTCAGTTTAGCCGAGTTGGGCAGAGTTTATGGCTCTTCAAGGCAGCACCAGGAGCCTCTTGCACCAATAGCATCCCCTAGATACCTGGAAGGTAGGGAGTGCTGGGCGGGGGCGGGCCCGAGCATACCATAACATATCAATGTGTTACTCCTTGATAGCATTATTCTCTAGTTCCAGCCAATTCTAAAATTTTAAATATCTTATTGCATTTGATGGGATCCCTCCCACAGCCCTGCCCCCATCAGGTTTCTTACACTCCTCAGCTCTCCACCATCCCAAATGTCCCGTAGCCCAAACTGGACCCCAACCGGGAAGAAGGGAGAGCCTGAGATCCCTGAGGATGTAGTTCACACAACGAAAGCATTTACAAACACGGCCGTGTTCCAGCCCTCAGTTACAGACTGAAGATTCTAGGAGTAATCTGATAATGCTATTGTGATCCTTAATTTTTAATGAGCTCATCTGCATTTAGAAGCTGTCTTATTTTTTTTTTTTTTAGGCAGGTTGTAGGGGAAGTCGGCTAAATCAAAGAACCAACTACCCTAAGGTTAAAATTTTTTAAGTGTATTGAGTATATCATACAAACAAAAAATGCATTTCATAGGGTACGTATGCATGGTCAATTACAAACAGCTACACAGTGGGTGATGGTAGCTCAGTGGTAGAATTCTCGCCTGCCATGCAGGAGACCCAGGTTCGCTTTCTGGCCGATGCACTTCCCAAAAATACAAGCGAACAAGGAAAAATCAACAAATGGTGCTGCAATACAGGATACTCACATGGGAAAAGAATGAAATGTGACCGCCGCCATAGAGCATACAAAAAAATATTAAAAAACAACTACAACAAGGAAGAAACATTACCAGCACCCCAGAAATCACTCATATATCCTATACCTCCAATAATAACCCCCATACTGATTTCTAGGAGCCTGAATTGATTTTGCCTGATTTTATGTATTATATAAATGAATGGTTTCATACCTCATGAATTATATTTGCTTGGAATTGGGATTGCCCATTCTCACCCATTCTCACCACAGTATGGCATTTCAATCATGTGAATATATCGCAAATTATTTAGCCGTTGGGCAATAGTGGTGATAGGAATATTCAAATAGATGTCTTTTAGTAAATATTTGAACATAATTGTGTGAAGTACGTAATAGGAGAGGCTACACCAGTTTATACTTCCAGCAAATCTGTCTTCATTCTGCATTCCCACCAGCCCTCAGTATTTTACTGTCATTTTCATTCTAGCCATCCTGGTGGGTATATGGTGGTATCATGTTGTGAGTTTTAAACTTGTGAAAGGATGATGCCACTACAACTCAATCTCTGAAATAAACAGATGAAGCTGAAAGATTACTATAGTAAAGCAGTGCTATGCTGGACAGGTGCAGTCTCTCCAAACTGAGCAGTTTTTAGGGATAGAGGAGTTTACTGTTTCATGGACTTTTGGAGGCTCGAATGGGTGGCCCCCATCTTAGTTGGAAGCATGTATCCAAGGATTAATCCCTTAAAATGTAAGTGCTACGTTAGTTACACATAACTGAGTAGGTCCTTTCAAGGGAGGACAGTGTTTCTCTGAAGTCTTTTCCAGCTCATGGGATCACCTGGTTTTAGGTCATAGGCAGCTGACAAATGGCAAGTGAGAAAAAGCAGCCAGTACCTGTTAATTATAGGACTGAGTATACAGCATTAGTCCCTCAACAGATTTAGCTTGACCAGATTGTGAAAGATTGGAATCAAGGTGAGTGGAGATACTTCTAACCACACGAATCTACTTGTGACTAGGAGACTATCTTGGAGTTTCTGAGGACGTATGCAGCGCCATAAGGGCTAGTGGTAGAACTTTAGGCTATGGGAGTTCAAGTATATATGACAGTGTAGCAAATTTCGGGGTTTTTTTAAATCTATTTATTTATTAATTTAAAAAATTAAGAACAAACAAACAAAAACATTAACGTATCATTCTGTTCGCAAATTTCATTTTTAATTCCATTTGTTATTTCCATTGTTACAGAAGATTGGGATAGTAAGGACAATGAACCCTTTTTTTTTTTTTTAAGCAAGGGACAAAGCCTTGCATGTTTAGCAAACAATTGTCCCAGTAAAATGTTTTCCTCTATCATTAGAATATCCCTAATTATTTCTTAGCCACTCAGAGTGCTGTGCCTTTTTAATAGGGAAATGCTTCAACCCATCTAGAAATTAAGCAAGCTATTACTAGTACATATTCATAACCCATGGAAACAGGTAGCTGTAAAAGATGTATTTGAAGATGCTCAGAAAGTCTTTTATGATATGGCCCCATCCCATGTTCCACCTTTAAGTTTTCCAGGGTTATGTAATTATGGATAAGGCAAAAAATGGCCACATCTTAGAAAATCTTCACCACCAGGGTTTGTATAATATGGTGGCAAATTTATTCCAACTGTGATGGGTCATCTCATAGGGGATTTTGCGAAGTGTCTACTTGAAGATATTGTAGCGCCATCTTGGCTTTGCCATGTTCTATCCTTATATGTCTCACAATCTGACTGTTTCTACTATTTATAATTAGAATTCCATCATAAGGGTATATCTATTATGGAATTCTTTAACTTATCTATGGATTCATCTCTCTGTTCTAAGAAATGTTTGTATGATTACCTCAGCCAGATCAGCCTGTTTAGCATTATGCCAGCTAAAGCACTTTCTCTAACGTTCTATACTATCTCCTCCACTGTGGACCTTGACTCTTTCAACAGCAATTTCTTCTGAGAGCTCAAGGCATCAAATAAATCATGCAGAGATGGCTCAGAGAAGGCTGATGAGGTGAAGCAACCAAATATATTGGCTATCAGTGAGTATATTTACTATTTAATTTTTAACAATGTGACATACTCTATCAAAGACCATAAGTTCAGCATCTCAGCTGATTTGACTTATGATAGCCCATCAATAAACAATACTAAATGAGGATTTGGAACGGAGGCATCTAAAATATCTGTTTTGGATATGGATAGCTTTCAAACTACAAAAATGAAAACACTTGTGTGGTTGGTTGTCTTGTAAGCTAAACTCTATGCTATTGTCAAGGGAAACTACTTTTTCTTATAAGAACGGTTGACAAATAAACTATGTTTATTCAGATTTGGGCAGACATTCTCAAAATGGAAGTAAACCTGTCACTTGAAGGGAAAGAAGTGACACTATGTGTTGCCAGTGTAAATATCTGACCTTTCAAATACCTGAAACTGTTAAACTGTAATCCAGTAGACTTGATTCTTGAAGATGAGTGTGTAATTATATAGCTTTTACAGTTTGTGTGATTATGAAAACCTTGTGGCAGATACTCCCTTTATCCAGAATATAGATAGGGGAGTAAAAAAATAAGGACAATCAATAAGTAGACAAAAGGTGGAGGATAAAGGATATGAGATGCTTTGGATGTTCTTTTTTGTTTTATTGTGTTTTTTTTTTTTTTGAAGTAATGAAAATGTTCAAAAATTGATTGTGGTGTCACATTTAGTCCAGAACAGTAATAGTTATTTCTGGATTTTGAAAGGCTGTTTTATATATGCATAATCTGGTATTTAGAAATAAAAACATAGCTGATCAGGTTAGGATTAACATAACTCAGAATATAGGGGTAAAGAAGACGTTGTCTGTATTTTAGAATTTCATCTCCTCTTTGAGACCAAAGGAAGGAAAGTTTATTTTGTCCAGAACCTAAATTTTCTGTAGCACATAATCTAACAACCTGTTTGGATCAATCATTTAACGATCCAAACTCAGGGAGAATGAGGGCCTTTAATCTTGTATAGCTTAAGTGTAATGCCTGGATAAATCCCAGAGTATATTAAGCAGATAATCAAAAAGTGCTGGCAAAGTCCCTTCAGGTATGGGAGAAAAAAATATGGAACTGTTAAACTTTACCACGGGACGACCCTTGATGCTGTGCAGACTTTAGGGACATCCAAATCAATAGGCCAAGCCCTTGCTCTTGAAGCTTGCTCCTTTTGTGAAGCTTATGCAGGTAGCAAAGAAGCTTAGCCTACCTATAGGCATGCCTAAGGGTTACTTCTGGAGGACCTCTGTTGTTGCTCAGATGTGGTCTCACTCTCTCTAAGCCCAACTCTGCAAGTGAAATCATTGCCCCACCCCCACCCCCTGCATGGGACATAACATCCAGAAAGTCTTCCTGGCAGTGTGGGAGAGGACTCCCAGGGATGAATCCAGCCCTGGCACCGTGCGGTCATCAATGTCATCATGACCAAAAGGGAGAAAAGAAATATAACAATTAAAATATCAGTGGCTGAGAGAGTTAAAATAGAGCGAGAGGCTACTCTGGAAGTCACTCTTACACAAGCTTCAGTTAGACATTGCTACCCATCATAGTTTGCCAAACCCCAACCAAAACAGTTCCTGCCAATCCTAAAGAACACCTAGGTTGTTATATAAGAGTCTACAAAGGTTCCATGTACTAGGATTACTCTCCAGAAACCTACAACCCCCAGATGGGTCCCTGGACCAGCTAAGTCCTGAAATGCAGAGGGGCCAGTCTCCAGAATGACAGCTAGTTCCATCCCCCTTTCCCATATATCGACAGCCCCTTCTAACATGAAAAAGTTAGAATGGCCATAGCCCAAATACCCCTAAAGAGTGGGAGAAAGATCAAAGGTCATAGTGGAATTATACAGAGAAGGTAGGGTTTAACAAATGAGTATGACTGCTGAATCATTATATTGATGCTTCTTTTACTCTCCAGTGTCTTAGAGAAGCTAGTAGTAAAAACCTAAAATTGTGGAATTGTAACCCATACCAAACTCTGAAATTTGTTCTATAACTAATTGTTGTGCTGCGATTTGAAATATATTATTTTTTGTATATATACTAATTTTCACAAAAAAGAAAAAAGTTTATTGTAATGATAAGTGCTCATGTATATGATGATACTGTGAACCATTGATTGTACACTTTGGATGATTACATGGTATGTGAATATATCTCAATAAAACTGCATAAAAAAACTTGACTTCTAAGTTGAAATTAAAATTGGAAAACTTGTACCTATGACCATGAATTTGATAGCATCCAATATTCAAAGATTTCTCTGATGAGTTTTTTATATGATTAATGAATGCGATTTTTCAAAATTTTCCAAATGGCTAATGCATAATGTTGCAAAATCAGGAATGGGTTAAAAAAACTCATTCAAATTGAAAAGATAGACCAATGGGTTTTTTTTCTTTTTTTAAATTTATTTATTTATTAATTAAAAAATAATTTAACAAATGAACTAAAACATTAACATGTGATCATTCCATTCTACATATATAATCAGTAATTCACAATATCATCACTTAGTTGCATATTCATCATTTCTTAGAACATTTGCATCAATTCAGAAAAAGAAATAAAAAGACAACAGAAAAAGAAACAAAATGAAAACAGAAAAAAAAAGATTATACATACCATACCCCTTACCCCTCCCTTTCATTGATCACTAGCATTTCAAATTAAATTTATTTTAACATTTGTTCCCCCTATTATTTAATTCCATATGTTCTACTCGTCTGTTGACAAGGTAGATAAAAAGAGCATCAGACACAAGGTTTTCACAATCACACAGTCACATTGTTACATCTGTATCATTATTCAATCATCCTCAAGAAATATGGCTACTGGAACACAGCTCTACATTTTCAGGCAGTTCCCTCCAGCCTCTCCATTACATCTTGAATAACAAGGTGATATCTACTTAATGCATAAGAATAACCTCCAGGATAACCTCTCGACTCTATTTGGAATCTCTCAGCCATTTGACACTTTGTCTCATTTCACTCTTCCCCTTTTGGTCAAGAAGGTTTTCTCAATCCCTTGATGCTGAGTCTCAGCTCATTCCAGGATTTCTGTCCCACGTTGCCAGGAAGGTCCACACCCCTGGGAGTCATGTCTCACGTAGACAAGGGGAGGGTGGTGAGTTTGCTTGTTGGGTTGGCTGGAGAGAGAGGCCACATCTGAGCAACAAAAGAGGCTCTCTTGGGGGTGAATCTTAGGCCTAAATTTTAAGTAGACTTGACCTATCCTTTGTGGGGTTAACTTTCATATGAACAAGCCCCAAGACTGGGGGCTCAGCCTATAGCTTTGGTTGTCTACACTGCTTGTGAGAATATCAAGAATTCAACTTGGGGAAGTTGAATTTCTCCCCGTTCTCACCATTCCCCGAAGGGAACTTTGCAAATACTTTCCCATTCACTGATTGAATCATTCCGGGATTCATCAGGGCATCACTGTGGACAAACCAACAAAATCTCATGTCCTACCCAAGATTCCAAGTACTTATGGTATTCAATCAAGCTATCTGCATCAGTTTTATTAGGAAATGCACTAGTCAAAATATAAATTTTGTACCAAATAAACATTTTTTGCTTTAGTTTCACGCATAAGGTGAAATTTTTAAACATTAATTACCATCTATTTTCAGCACCCTGCAGTAATGACATTCCTTTGTTCTTCCTCATGCAAAAACATTTTTAAAATTTGTACATTTAGTCACTATTATTATACACTCTAGGCATTCCTAGTTTATACCATCTCAATCTTTAACATCTATCTTTCTTTCTGATTTCATTTATGCCCCCAGCCCTCCTTCCTTTATCATTCTCACATGCAGCTTCATTCAGTGTTTTAACATAATTGTATTACAGTTAGGTAGTATTGTGCTGTCCATTTCTGAGTTTTTACATTCAGTCCTGTTGCACAGTCTGTATCCCTTCAGCTCCAATTACCCAATATCTTACCCTATTTCTATCTCAGTTACCAATATTCGAAGTTTATTCACTAATGTCAGTTCATATCAGTGAGACCATAAAGTATTTGTCCTTTTGTTTTTGGCTAATCTCACTCAGCATAATGTCCTCAAGGTCCATCCATGTTGTTACATACTTCATAACTTTATTCTGTCTTAACAGCTGCATAATATTCCATCGTATATATATATATACCACAGTTTGTTTAGCCACTCATCTGTTGATGGACATTTTGGCTGTTTCCATCTCTTTGCAATTGTAAATAATGCTGCTATAAACATTGGTGTGCAAATGTCCATTTGTGTCTTTGCCTTTATGTCCTTTGAGTAGATACCTAACAATAGACCAATGGAATTTAAGGTTACAGAATATGAAAAGTTCATTGATAAGGGTCTCAGTTACCTCCTTGCAACTAATCTATAGGTAACTACCATTGCTGAGTTTTAATATACAATAAAAAGAAAAATATCTACATTTATCTTTAAAAGCCTATTAAAATACTCTTCTCTCTTTTTTATTTCCATACCTATAATGACAGCAGATTTTTTTTTTTTAATTTGCATATGGGCAGGAGGCACCAGGGATCGAACTCCAGACCTCCAGCACAGCAGGTCGGAGCTCTGCCTGCTGAGCCACGGCAGCCATCCAGCAGATTTTTTTTTAATGTGCTTAGGTGAAAACAACATGTTGTAACTTATCAAATTGCAGAACCACATATATAAATCAGCAGCCTTTATAAAGCAAAGTGTTAAAAGAATCCTATGCAGACAAAACATGGCAAGCTGTCGTACTGGACTATAATTTACATATTTCCACTACACGCTTATGCAGTTTCTTGACCTACAAAACAGGCAATAAATTCCCAGGCTATGCAACTCAGCATGTGAATTCACTGCCTTCCCCCCACCCCCCGCCCTATGTGGGACATGACTCCCAGGGGTGTAAATCTCCCTGGCAATGTGGGACAGAGAGCCTGGGATAAGCCAGGACTTAGCATCAGAAGATTGAGAAAGCCTTCTTGACCAAAAGGGGGAAGAGAGAAATGAGACAAAATAAAGTTTCAGTGGCTGAGAGATTTCAAACAGAGTCGAGAGGTTATCCTGGAGGTTATTCTTACGCATTATATAGATATCCCCTTCTAAGTTTATGGTGTATTTGGAGTGGCTGGAGGGAAGTATCTGAAACTGTTGAGCTGTGTTCCAGCAGCCTAGATTCTTGAAGACAATTGTATAAAGATATAACATTTACAATGTGACTGTGTGATTGCGAAAACCTTGTGTCTAATGCTCCTCATATCCAGGGTATGGGCGGATGAGTAAAAAAATATGGATATAAATAAATAATGGGGGGGAAGGGCAAAATAAATGGGGTAGATGGAAACACTAGTGGTCAACGAGAGGGAGGGGTGAGGAGTATGGTATATATGAGGTTTTTTTCTTTTTTCTTTTTATTTCTTTTGCAGGAGTGATGCAAATGTTCAAAAACTGATCATGTAGAGGGAGGACGGCTGGGGACATATTGAAATCTGAAAGAAAGATAGATGTTAAAGATTGAGATGGTATAATCTAGGAATGCCTAGAGTGTATAATAATAGTGAAATGTACAAGGTACAATTTTAAAAATGTTTTTGCATGAGGAAGAACAAAGGAATGTCATTATTGCAAGGTACTGAAAATAGATGGTAATTAATATTTTAAAATGTCACCTTCTGTGTGAGACTAAAGCAAAAAATGTTTATTTGTTACAAAATTTATATTT
>PVIY010064798.1:0-10036 GCA_004026745.1 Myrmecophaga tridactyla
AAATTGCCAAGCCCTGTGGTCTGAATTCCTTGAGAGAGGGATTCCACCTAAGTTGGGCTTCACTCCTCCCCTGGGGAAGGCACAGGTGGGAGACAGCCCTGAAAGCAGTTTGTTTCTGCCTATGCCTGGGGCAGTTGCAGCCCGAGTAGTCCCACCGCTGAATCCAGAGGCAGCCAAGCCTCCGTAGAAACAGTCACAAAAACCTCTGTTTTGTCCCTTTCCTCTTTTTCAGTTAGCCCAATAAGCGACCTCCACCTTGACCAGTTTCGCCTGAATTGGGGGACTATTTTTAGTAGTCAGAATTTGTTTATTAATGCCACAATTGGTGTTTGGTTGGACTCAGTCCCTGCTACTGTTAGAGTCTCTGTCCTTTCCCTCCGGGAAGCCGCCTGTCGGGGAGGGGCGCTGGGCGCCCGCCGCTGCGGCTTGGTGAACTCACGATTCCGGAGACTCGCAGCCGGTCCAGCTGGTCCAGACTGGGGCACGCTGTGTGTCCAGTCACTGTCGTGGCTCTGGGAGCTGTTCTGTACTGTTTCTGGTTATTTAGTAGTTGTTCTGGAGGACGAACTAAAATGTGCACATTGCTAAGCCGCCATCTTGGCCCCTCCTTTAGTGTCCTTCTTTATCTCTTATGATGTCTTCACATTTAACGTCTATTTTATCTCATATTAGTATAGCTACTCCTGGTTTCTCTTGGTTAGAGCTTGCATAGAACATCTTTTTCCATCCTTTCACTTTCAATCTAATTGTGCCCTTGGTTCTAAGATGCATCTCCTATAAGCAGCATATAGATGAATTTTATTTTTTGATCCATTCTGCCCATCTGTATCTTTTAACTGGTGAATTTATTCCATTAATGTTCAAAATTATTACAATAAAAACAGTTCTTGAATTTAACATCTTATTCTTTAGTTTTTATTTGTCAGATCCCTTTGTATTCTTTAAATTACCATTACTAGTGGTAATGGTAATTACCACTTCAACTTTGTGCCCTCCTCCAGACCTCTCTCCTGTCTTTTTTTTTTTTTTTTTTTTAGCTGACAGGACTACTTTTAGCATTTCTTGTAGGTCAGGTCTCTTGTTGAATAGTTCTCTTAGACTTTCTTTGTCTTTGAAGCTTTTAACTCTCCCTCAGTTTTGAAGCACAACTTAACTGGATAGAAAATTCTTGGCTAAGAAGCCTTTACTGCCTTCTTTACTTAGCTTCCATGGTGCCTGTTTAGTCCAAAGTAGGTCTTATGTGCTTTCCCTTGTATGTAGTAGGTCACTTTTCTTGTGCTGCTTTCAGGACTTTTTGTTTCTCTTCAACACCTGACAGTCTCATTAGTATGTATGTCATGGAGTAGGCCTTATTTGGACTTATTCTATTTGAAGTTTCTTGGACCACTTTAATTTGCATACTTAGGTCTTTTATAAGGGTTGGGAAGTTTTCCCCAATTGCATCTTCAACTAACTTTCCCAGTCCTTTATTCTTCTCTTTGCTTTCTCGGATACCAGTGATCTTATATTTGTGCACCTCTTGTTGTCTATCATTTCCCGAAGATCAAGTTCCATTTTATCCATCTTTCTTTCCATTTATTCTTTTGTGAACTCTAGTTTTATTGCTTTATATCACTTCTTCCTTCTTCTTCAACCCAACTTAGGCACCCCAACTAAAAAATATTTAAATAAATAATAAAATAAAATAAAAATTACCAAGGAACACACCTCATCAGTAGTAGGCCCCAAAGTCAGAAGGAAACACCCCAAGTTATATTGGGGATGAACTCAGACTGTTACCTATAGAAGGGAAAAAAATAAAGAAAAAATAAATAAATTCAATAAAATAAAATAGAATAGTAAAAATTAAACAAAAATGTAAATATGTAAAATATATAAATAAAAAATAAAAATAATACTACTAATAAAGATATATCTGGAGGGAAGAAATGTTGAGGAGAAAAAGGGGAAAAAGACAAAAGAAAAAAGAAAAAGAAAACCCTAGGGAGATACGGATTTTGCCTGCCTGCACTTACCATGTCCTTCCAGCAGGTGGCGCACCTGAAGTTCCACCTCCCCTAAGGCCCATACCTGCAGGAATCGACTGAAGGGCGTTCAAGGGGATGGAGGGAGGGGGTGAGGAGTGGAGGAAGGGGGTTGGTGGAAGAGATGGAGGGTGGGAGGCTGCTGCAGCTGTGGTGCTAGGATGGATGGTCCCAGAGTATGGCACAGGGGAACCAATCAGTGCCTGGGGTGGGGGGAAGCATCTGATGTGCAGCACGGTGCATGATGAGACAGCTATTCGTGGTGCACTGGGGGTGCGGCTCTTCCCCACATACAGCTAGCCCATCTCCAGTCCCGTGGCAATGCCATCTGTGGATCTGCTTAGGGAGGTTTCCCCAGCCTGCAGCTAAGGCAGGCTGGAGTGGAGGGAGGTCCTCCACTCCCTCTGATTCACACCTCCCCATGCGCCACAGCCTGCCCCTGGTGGGGGTCCCTACCAGTGTGACCCATCCTACTCTCCCCGTCCTAATCCCCCTGCCTCTCTCATCCCCAAAACACCCTGGAAACATTCAATCACTCACCTTACAGACTGCAGTCCCAGTCATTCTCTCACTGTCCTCTGTTTTGTCACCCATGGAGCAAGGGTGACTTCCATACTCCCAATTCTATCATCTTCCCAGAAATCTCTACCTGTTAATTAACATAATCTTGGCAAATGTGTAAAGGTGAGACAGGACAAAACTTCTGCTGTGGTTTGTTGTTGATGACTGCAATAAAAGTTAACTGTCAAATGTCTCTATTTCTGAAAATAGCTTCATATAGAAAATGTTTATGAGAAAATTAGGGCCTAGATTGATGCTTTGCTCTTCGTGTATACCTTGATAGTTATCTGGAACTATCTGGAACCTGAGACCCAGAATTAGAGTTCTCCAACTCTGAAAGTGTTACTAAAGGAGCAACATTACTCCATACAACAGGTGTTAAAGAAGCTTAAAAAGAGAGAGAGAGAGAGATCACGCTTCACTTAGGGATGTGAATGAAGGTGACCTGGTTACGATGAAGGTAAATCAGAATACAGGGTAAAGAATGATAGAGTCTGTATTTTAATATTAACTTCTGCATGAGACCAAAGGAAGAGATATTTATTTTGTTCAGAATTTAAATTTTCTGTAGCTGCTATCTAATTTAACCAGCTTGTCAGTTTATTTAAACAACTTAATTCAACTTTATTTGTCATGGAACCTAGATAGGGTATAGAACCTTGATATTCTGTTCATATTAATGTAATACACTGATGCACTTCAGAGTATTAGGGGCAGAAAATGAAAAAGTATTTGCAACATCCCTTGAGGGTCTGGAGAAAAAAAACATGGAACTATTAAACTTCCTGCCCTGGGAAATTCTTGCTATTCTCTTAAGCAATAAGGGCTCCCAATTTAATAAGCCAAGCCCTCAATCTTGAGGTTTGCCCTTATAAAATTTACTTCTGTAATGGCGAAGCTAAGCCTATTTGTAATTAATGTCTAAGAATCACCCTCAGAGAACCTCTTTCATTGCTCATATGTGGCCTGTCTCTCAATTTGCCAAACTCTGCAAATAAACCCGCTGCCTTCTCCCCTACATGAGACATGTCTTCCAGGTGTGCAAGTCTTCCTGGCAATGTAGGACATAACTTCTAGTGGGGAGGCCTGCCTTGGCATCATGGAATTGGCAGTGCTTTCTTGACCAAAAAGGGGAAAAGAAATAAGATAAAATAAAGTTTCAGTGGCTAAGAGATCTCAAAAATAGTCGAGAGGACATTCTGGAGGTTACAATTATGCAGATTTCAGCCAGATATTGCAAATGGCCACAGTATGCTAAGCCCCATCCAACAGTGTTCCTGAAAACCTTAAAGAATACCCTGGGCTCTGCCTAGGACTCTATAAATGTTTTATTTGTTAAGTTTATTTTTCAGAAACTTAAAGCCTCTGGATTTTTTCTATGCTAGATAAGCCCTGAAACCCAGAGGTACTGGTCTTTCCAAGAACAACCAGTTTCATTCTTCTAACTCACAATGTTGAGTCCCCTTTCCAGCACGTAGTTAAAATGGCCATTACCCAGATATCCCTCAAGATTGAATGATTACATAAGAGGGAGGAGTTGTGACCAAGAAATTAGGATTTAATGATTATGATCACTGAGTCATTATGAATTGCTTTTTGCTTTCTAGCATATTAGAATAGCCAGAAGGAAAATCTGAAATTACTGAACTGTAATCCAGCTGCCTTGATCTTTGATAGTGTTTGTATAACTATATAGCACATATCATGTGATAGTAAAATCCTTGTGACTTTACACCCACTTCTACTCCCTTATCATACTTTTTCAAATTTAGAGACTTTATGATTACTAAAGACAGCCCCTGATGTTTATTAATGAAAGGCCTTGAGTCAGCCAGAACGAATCCACCCCAATTCCAAAACTATCTTGCTAGATAGAGTTGGATCTAACCAAAATTGGCCCAACCGACATGTACACTAGTTTAAACTTTAGCCTATAAATAACCTATACCTCATTACAATACCAAAAATCATCCCTAGCTGGGCTGGTTTGAATCTGTTGTGTGCTCCAGAAAAGCTTATGTTCTTTTTGTAAAGAATATTTTTATTGAGAAATCTTCATACACATACAGTCCATCTATAGTATACAATCAATAGCTCCCAGTATCATTACATAGTTGTATAGTTATCACCACAATCATTTTCAGAACATTTGCATCACTCCAGAAAAATAAATAAAAACAAAGAACTCATACATACCATACCCCTTACCCCTCCCTCTCACTGACCACTAGTATTTCAATGTAGCCAATTTTTACCCCATCATCCCTTTTATTTCTTATCCAGAAATTTTTACTCATCTGTCCATATCCTGGATAAAAGGAGAATCAGACACAAGGTTTTCACAATCACATGGTCATGTTGTAAAAGTTAAATAGTTATACAATTATCTTCAAGAATCAAGGCTACTGGGACACAGTTTAACAGTTTCAGGTACTTCCATCTAGCCACTCCAAATGCACCATCAATTAAAAAGGGATATCTATATAATGCATAAGAATAACCTCCAATACAACCTCTCAACTCTATTTGAAATCTGTCAGCCATTGAAATTTCTTTTTGTCTCATTTCTCTTTCCCCTTTTGGTCAAGAAGTCTTTCTCAATCCCATGATATCAGGTCCCGGCTCATTCCAGAAGTCCTGTCCCATGTTGCCAGGAAGAGTTGCACCTCTGGGAGTCATATTCCACATAAGGGGGAGGGCAATAAGTTTACCTGCCAAATTGGCTTAGAGAGGGCTTAGAGAGAGAGGACAAATCTAAGCAACAAAAGAGGTTCTCTGGCATAACTATCAGTAAGCGTGAGATCTTTTTGGTTTATACAGGTTAGTGTGATGCCCCAATATATCCCAGAGTACTTTGGGCAGAGAAGAAAAAGTATTTGCAAAGTCTCCTTGGGTGACTGGGGAGAAAGGAGGAAATATTCAACTTCCCCATCTGGGGAATTCCTGATATTCTTGCAAGCAGTGGGGATAACAAATTCAATAGGCTGAGCCCTTGATCTTGGGGCTCGCCTCTATGAAACTTACTACTGCAAAGGAGAGCCTAAACCTACTGATAATTATTCCTAAGAGTCACCCCCAGAGAGTGTCTTTTGTTGCTCAGATGTGGCCTCTCTCTCTCTAAGCCAATTTGACAGGTGAACTCACTGCCCTATCCCCAATCCAATGTGGGTCATGATTCCCAGAGGTGTAAATATCCCTAGAAACGTGGGCCCTGATTCCCAGCGATAAGCCAGGACCTGGCATCATTGGAATGAGAAAGCCTTCTTGACCAAAAGGGAGAAGAGAGAAATGAGACAAAATAAAATCTCAATGGTTGAGAGATTTCAAACAGAATCGGGAGGTGATCCTGGAGATTATTCTTACACATTATATAGATATCCCTTTTTAGTTTATGGTGTATTCCTCTTATCAAGACCACAGTCAAAATTTCCCAGTTGTTTACACAATGCCCATTACAGAGCTTTGTATTGATGAATAGAGGGGAAACTTTATTTACAATGAAATTTGGCCAACCATCTAGCAGACCAGTAGGACTACATATACCACAGATCCGATTTAGCTAAATCACAGGACAAAATGCATAACACTTGTTGCACAATCATTTTCAACTGTAATTTAACTTAAAGTTGTGGCTATTTAAGACTTTTATGCAGTAAGATCAGTGGAGTTTTTAATAATTGCTTTTGAAGAACAACTGGACAGAAACGTCAGGTATTTATGGACACTTGAGACTCAGAATAGAACCCTGAAGCTATAAAAGTCAGCATTACCCCATTCACAAACTGTTTAAAGAGTTGAAAAAGGGATCAGACTTTGAGTAGAGATATAAATGAAGCTGATCTGGATAGGACTAAAGTAAAAAATCAGAATAGAGGGTAAAGGATAATATCGTCCATATTTTAAGACTTCAATTTGTGTGTGAGACCTAAGGGAGAGATGTCTATTTGGTGCAAAATTTATATTTTGGTTAGTGCATTTCCTAATTTAACTTGTATGGCAGTTTAGTTGAACACCATAAGTGCATGGACTCTTGAATAAGGTGTGAGATCTTATTGGTTTGTCCGGGTTAGTGTGATGCCCCAATATATCCCAGAGTAATTTATGCACTGAATAAAGAAGTATTTGCAAGGTTCCCTTGGGGGACTGAGGAGAAAGGAGGAAATATTCAACTTCCTCATTTGGAGAATTTCTGATACCCTCCCAAGCAGTGGAGACAACCAAATCAACAGTCTGAGCCCTTGATCTTGGGGTTAGCCCCTTTGAAATTTATTCTTGCAAAGGATAGACTAAGCCAATTTTAAGTACTAAGGTACTTAAAATTATGCCTAGAGTCACCCCCAGAGAACCTCTTTTGTTGCTCAGATGTGGCCTCTCTCCCTAAGCCAACTTGGCAGGTGAACTCACTGCCCTCTCCTCGTATATAGGACATGACTCCCAGGGGTGTAAATCTTCCTGGCAAATTGGGACAGAAATCATGGAATGAGACAGGATCCAGCATAAGGGATTAAGAAAACCTTCTTGACTAAAAGAGGAAAGAGAGAAATGTGACAAAATAAAGTTTCAGTGGCTGAGAGATTTCAAACAGAGTCAAGAGATTATCCTGAAGGTAATTCTTATGCATTATATAGATATCCCTTTTTAGTTTATGGTGTATTGGAGTGGCTGGAGGGACGTACCTGAAACTGTTTAGTTGTATTACAGCAGCCTAGGTTCTTGAAGACAATGGGATAAAGATACAACTTTTACAATGTGACTGTGGGATTGTGAAAACCTTATGTCTGTTGTTCCTTTTATCCAGGGTATGGACAGAAGAGTAAAAAATATATATATATATATGGATAAAAATAAACAAATAATGGGGGGACAAAGAGCAAAGTAAATTCAGTAGATGGAAATACTTGTGGTCATTGAAAGAGGGATAAGGGATACTGTATGCATCAGGTTTTCTTTCTTTTTCTGAAATGATGCAAATGTTCTAGAAAATGATCACGGTGATGAATGCACAACTATGTGATGATATTGTGAGCCATTGATTGTACACCATGTATGGAATGCGTGTAAAGATTTATCAATAAAAATATTAAAGAAGGAGCAACTGGGCACTGTATATCAACAAACTTTAAATTGGTCTTAACTTTGATCACTGAGTCCACTCCTCATCTATCCCAATAAAATAAACCTGAATTTAGGGTGGTGCAGCGGTGGCTCAGTGGCAGAATTCTTGCCTGCCATGCCAGAGACCTGGGTTTGATTCCCTGAGCCTGCCCATGCGAAACAAACAAACAAAAAACACCTGAATTTAAAAGGAAAATTATATTTTCCCAGATATTCATTATGGAATTATTTAAAATAGCAAAATATCAATAACTATGATTGTGGAATGTTTTAAAAACTTATGACATGGAATATCATGCAATCATCAAACATGATGCATATGAAAACTATATATTAACATGGAAAAATCTTTTAATAATATATAAGAGCAGCCTGCAAAATTGGACTTAAAAATGATTGAAACAATGTAAAAACTGTACATAACAGTGCACCCAGCTTTCTCACAGATCTGTCCCCTGCTTTGGTGTGTTTGGCTAGGAGAGATCCATGGAATATCCCCCCTTTAGCCTCTAATCATCCTCCAACTTCCTCTCCACTTGCAACCTCGAGGGCCATCTTAGCTGTCGCCTGCCTCCTGAACCAGCTAACACCATTTTGTGGTTAGCTCCTCGTTGTAGCCTAACGATGAACTTCCAGAATCATCAAAAGTATTCCATCAAAGGGGAGGCCTCCATCAGCTTCCTGGTTAACCTGAACCTGTGGGTTTCCTACACATACCTCTCTCTCAGCTTTTATTTGGACCTGGAAGATATGAGGGCGTGGACCATTTGTTGGTATAATTGGTGTAGGAAAAGCATGATCTCTTGAAGATGCAAAACGTGGGCAGTGGACAGACCCACTTCCAGGATGTGCAGAAGTGGAACTAAGATGAGTAAGGGAAGAACTCTGGACACCATGGAAGCCATGGATCGTGGCCCAGGAGAAGAATCTGAACCGGACTCTTTTGGATCTGCATGCCCTGGGTTCTTTGAACACAGACATTCATCTCTGTGACTTACTGGAGAGCCATTTCCTAGGTGAAGAGGTGGAATTCATCAGGAAGTTGGGTAACCATCTGACCGACCTCTGCAGGCTGTCTGGAAAGCCAGGTTGGGTGAGTATCTCTTCCTAAGCCTCAAAGGCTCACTCTCAAGAATGACTAGGTACCTATGGATCCCAGACGCCTTTGGGGCACCCCTCAGCATTCCCCTGGCACCCAGGCTTCTGCCTGAGCCCCCATTTCCAGCCAGGAGGCATCTTTTTACCCAGCCACCTTGCAGCCCTCTAACAAGCTGTGAACCAAGAATAAGCAATAAAGCTTTTTGTAGCAAAAACTATACAAAAAGTTGTAGATACAAAAATTGGTAGAGGGAAATATACTTTAAAAACAAACAATATTCCTTCTCGATCAAAAGAGGGAAGAGTGAAATGAGACAAAATAAAGTGTCAATGGCTGAGAGATTTGAAACAGAGTTGAGAGGTTATCCTGGAGGTTATTCTTACGCATTAAATAGATATCACCTTGCTAGTCAAGATGTAATGGAGAGGCTGGAGGGAACTGCCTGAAAATGTGAAGCTGTGTTCCAGTAGTCGTGTTTCTTGAAGATGATTGTATAATGATATACTTTCACAAGGTGACTGTGTGATTGTGAAAACCTTGTGTCTGATGCTACTTTTATCAACCTTGTCAACAGAAGAGTAGAACATATGGAATAAAAATAAATAATAGGGGGAACAAATGTTAAAATAAATTTAGTTTGAAATGCTAGTGATCAATGAAAGGGAGGGGTGAGGGGTATGGTATATATGAATTTTTTTCTGTTTTCTTTTTATTTCTTTTTCTGAATAGATGCAAATGTTCTAAGAAATGATTATGATGATAAATATGCAACTATGTGATGATATTGTGAATTATGGATTATATATGTAGAATGGAATGATCAAAAGTTAAGAATGTTTGCGTTTGGTGTTTTTTGGAATTAAAAAAAATTTAAAAATAAACAAAAACGAACAATATAAGGGGTGCAAGGGTAGTTCAGTGGTAGAATTCTTACCTGCCCTGCAGGAGACCCGGGTTTGATTCCCGGCTCATGCACCTACCACAAAACAAACAAGCAACCAAAATAAAGAAGTAAAAAACAAAACAAACGAAAATTCAACAAAATAGTGCTGCAATAACAAGATTCTCACATAGAAAAATAATGAAATGTGACCCCACCATACAGTATACAAAGGAAGAAAAAAGCTGCCTTTGGCAGTGCTAGGGTAGCTCAGTGTTAGAATTCTCGCTTGCATGTCAGAGCCTGCACCTGCCAAAAAACAAACAAATAAATAAAAAAAAAAAAACAAATAGTATA
>PVIY010064799.1:0-10040 GCA_004026745.1 Myrmecophaga tridactyla
AAAAAAAAAAAAAAAAAAAAAAAAAAGGACATGGCTTTTGTAGGGTCCACAGATTCAAACCAGCACAAAACATATCCTCCAAAAAGACATACTCAAGTCCTTGTGTGGTCTTGTGAATGTGACTTTATTTGGAAATAGGGTCTTTAAAGATGTTATTGTTAAAATGAGGCCAAACTGGATTAAGCTGGCCCCTAATTCAGTATGACTGATATTCTTATAAGAAGATAAGAATTGGACACAGACAAATAAGGGGGAACACCATGTAATGACTGTTATAGAATGCCATGCATTGCTAGCAACCACCAGAAACTAGAATAGGCAAGGAAGGATCTCCTCTACAAGTTTAAGAAGGATGGCCCTCTTAATATCTGATTTTGAACTTCTAGCCTCCTGAATGTGAGACAATAAATTTCTCTTGATTTGGTTTTACGCTTTCCAATTGGTGGTACTTTGCTATGGTAGCTGGAAGAAATCAAGACAATGTTTTTCAAGGAATTTGATATTTAGGTTGTCAAATTTTATATGTGCAGTTATTCCTAGAATGCCCTTTTATTTATTTATTTTTTTTGGTATCTGCGTGATCTTCAGTGATGTCTCTTCTTTCAATACTGATCTCAAAAATTTGTGTCTTTTTTTTTCCTGGTCAGAATTGCTGGATCGTGGCAATTTTATTGATCTTTTTTAGGGAACTAGCACTTTGTTTCATTGAAATTCTCTATTGTGTTTCTTTTTTCAATTTCATTGAATTGTTCTCTTATCATTATTATTCTTTTCTGCTTGGCTTAAGTTTATTTTGTTCTTCCTTTTCTAGGTTCTTGAGGAGACAGCCCATGTTATTGATTTGATTCTTTTCTTCTTTTCTAATGGATACATTTATCCTCTTTATCTGTGTCCAACAAATTTTGGTATGCTGCATTTTCATTTTCATTCCTTGAATGTTTTTTTTTTTTAATTTTTCGTTGAGACTTCCTCTTTGATCTATGGTACTTGGGATGCACAGAATCATGCTCAGCAGCTATGTCCCAGCCTTTGCCAACCCCCACCTTCTCTTCCAGTGCACAAAGATGTTTCAGTCTCTTCCATTCCACAAACTTAGGGAGCTATTAGATTTAATTAACAGGCTGACTAGATCTTAAACCCAGAAACTGGAACCCAGATGTTTACCGGGCAGGAAATTTCCAGTGTCAGGGTCTCCACTTCTGGAGTGGATAAATAGCCACTTCAATCAACAGAAAATTGTCTCTTGTTTCCAGTGGAAAGCTGCACATGCAGAGGCATCCAACTGACCAGAACCAGAACAAGTTAGCCTTCCAGGAGACCAGCATTAATGGAATCTTTTCCCCCTCCTCTTTTGGACTTTTGTACTGTGTAAGGAATAAAGTGGTCATTTTCTCGAAGTTTATGTTGTACCTAGGCTGTGTTCCCATGATGAATCGTGTACTAACTCCATCCATGCATGAGTTATTTAGAAATATGTTATTTAATTTGTGATTGCTTGGAAAGAAACTATTTATTTACAATGGAAAATCTCTAGCTAAAAATTATAAAAAATGAAAATATATATTCGCAATGGAACTCAACAGTGGATTTCCACTTGCAGAAGAAAGAACCAGCAAACTTGAAGATAGGTTGAGAGAGATTAGACAACCAAAGATCAGAGAGAAAGAAAAATTAAGAAAAACGAACAGAGAAATCTGGGGCACAGTTAAGCAAAGATATATACAGAAGGTGTGAGGAGAAAGGAGAAGAAAAAATATCCAAAAGAATAATAACCAAAGACTTCTCAATTTTGATGAAAACATTAATGTGCATATTTAGGAAGCAAAATTAATTCAAACTACAATAAGCACAAGATCCATATCCACAAACAGTGTAAGACTATGAAAAAGCAACATCAAAAGAAAATTTGAAAACAACAAGAGAAAACTGACCCATAATATATGAGAGATAAGCCATTAATATTGATAGCTGATTTCTCACCAGAAACAGCAGAGTCTAGGAGACAGTAGGATGGTGCATTCAAAGGGTTAAAGAGAAAAAAAAAATAACAGCCAGCTAAACATTTTTATTCAGAAAAAAGCAAACCTTCAGCAATGAAGGCAAAACAGTGCTATGCTCAGTAATACAAAAACTAAGAGGACTGTATTCTAGCAAAATTTTGCCATCCCTCATCTTCTCATCCTTCCTTTCAGCATGCTATATTTTTGTCATCTTTCAGTGAGTCAAGGTGAATCTAGTGAATCTCACTTTTGAAACCAACGGGTCAGAGACTGCAACGACCATCAATTTACATTCACTGACTCACTGGAAAAAATGCAAACAACTTAGAAAAACTAATTTACTCAAGTTACAACTCACTGAAGTAATGCAATAGATCAAAATAGCAAAGATAAAACTGTGTCTAGAACAGAGTCCTAGAGAGACGAGGTACAAGCTTCCAGTTGTTCTACCTCAGTGGATTCATACAGACTGTCCTTAATTCTCCCAGCAGTGATGTTTAACAGCACATACATTGTTGTATGAAGCTTTTCCAAGGCTTCGTGTCCAGGATTTTAATTGTGGGTCAGTATGTAAGCAAGGGATACCCATGTGACTGACATTGGTTACTCAGTTTCCTGCCCCTCTTGAAGACAAACTAATATGGTGTGGTTCTAGGGGTCCCACCATAAGTAATATTATTAATATACAACTAGCTTAAAATAAAAGCCCACAGACCCAACTTTATTATGCAGGTTATTCCAAGAGTCTATTCTAGCAATTATTTTCCCAGTACATTTTACATCCCTGAATCAGATAACCTAATATATTTAAGTTGGCAATACTCACCAAATTTATCTAAAGTTTCAAAGCATACCTTCAAAATACCAGGTTTATTCTTTGCAAAAATTGACAGCTCAATCCTAAAATTCATATGGGAATGTGAAGGACCTGGAATTGACAAACTATGTTGAAAAAAAGAAACAAAAAACCAAGGGTACTCATTTCCAGTGTCAAAGCTTACTAGAAAATCAAAACAATGTGACATTGACAACTGGATGAATACACAGATTGATGTAATAGAATCAGAGTCCATAAATAAACTCTTAGCTTTATGATAATTTGAATTTTGAGAACAGTGTCAAGACAATTTAATGGTGTTAAGAGCAGTTTTTTCAAAAATTATTAGGGAAACCGGATAGATGTGTAATAGTGAATTTGAATCTCTATGTTATACCATACACAAAAATTAACTTGAATGGATCAAAAACATAAATGTAAGTGTAAACTATCAATTTCAAAGAAGAAAATTTAGGATTAAACCTTTGTGATCTGGGGTTAGGAAAAGACTTCTTTGAAATGATACCCAGTGATCAAACAACACAATAAAAAATAGATGCATTGATATTCACCACAATTAAAAATTTTATGCTTCACTGGACACCAGCAAGAAAGTGAAAAGAGCACCTCACATATTATTTTTATAGTAAGTTACTTGTATGAAGAACTTTTAGAACTCTATGACAAAAATGCAAATAAACCAATTAAAAGGATGCAAAGAATATAAATAGATATTTCTCATAGAAGACATGCAAATGGAAAATTATCACATTAAAGAATGTTCAACATGATTTTCTATCACAGAAATTTAAATCAAAACTATAATGAGATACCATTTCACATCTACGAGTATGATTGTAATAGAAATTACAAAAATTAACAAGTGTTGGTGAAGATGTGGATAAATTGGAACTTTCACTCACTGCTGATGGGAAATGTAAAATGGTTCAACTACTGGAAAAAATTCTGGAAGTTCCTCAAAACATTTAACATAGAGTTAACATTTGGGCCAGCAATAGCAGTTCTAGGTATATATCCAATATAAACGAAAGCATGTAACCACTCAGAAATGTGTATATTGACGTTTTAGCAGTATAATAATAAAAAAGGGAGATAGCCCATATGTTCATTAACGAATATATGTATAAATAAATGTGGTATATCCTTATGGTGGAATGTTATTTGGTAATAAAAGGGAATAAATTACTGAAGTATGTTACAACATGGATGAACCTGGAAAGGCTTATGCTATGTGAAAGAAGCCAGTCATATAAGACCATATATTGCATGATTCATTTACAGGAAAAGTCCTGAATTGTCAAATATGTAGAAATGGAAATTGGACAAGTAGTTGCCTAAGGATTGGTGGGTGGTATAGTGGACAGGGAAGGATTAATTGGATACAATGAAACTGTTTGGGGTGAAGAAATGTCCGAATATTTATTTTGGTTATTTAGTGACTATACTAAAACTCACTGAATTGTATATTTTAAATGAATGTATTTTACAGTATGTGATTTATATATGTCTATCAATAAGGATGTTATGCAAAATTTTTTAATGTAAAATATTAAAAAGAGGAGAATTAAAATTTACTGTATATTTCGTATTTTTGTTTGCATTATTCTTTCTTTTGTCTTGATATTCTAAAACTTTTTAAAACATTTTTATTGTATAATATAACGTGTATGCAAAGCAAAGAAAGAAAAAACAATAGTTTTTGAAGCACTCTTAAACAGTTATAGGACAAGTCTCAGAGTTTGTCATGGGCTAACATACCATCATCTCAGATTTTTCCTTCTAGCTGTTCCAGAACATTGGAGGCTAGAAGGAATATATATATTTTTATCACCACAATAGACTTTTTCCTTCCTTTTTCTTAAAAATAACATAAATTAAAAAAAAATACATTTCAAATCACAGAGCAACAAATTAGCTGTAGAACAGATTTCAGAGTTTGATATGGGTTACAATTTCACAGTTTTAGGTCTTTATTTCCATCTGTGCTAAGATACTGGAGACTAAAAGAAATATCAATATAATGATTCAGCAATTATACTCATTTGTTAAACCCTATCTTCTCTGTATAACTCCACCATCACCTTTGATCTTTCTATCCCATTTCTTTAGAGGTGTTTGGGCTATGGCTATTCTAACTTTTTCATGTTGGAGGTGGCTGTCGATAATATGGGGTAGGGAGATGGAAGTAGCTGATGCTCTGGAGAGGCTGGGCCCTCTAGGTTTCAGAACTTAACTGGTCCAGGAACTCCTCTGGAGGTTGTAGGTTTCTGGAGAGTTACCCAAGTGCAAGGAACCTTTATAGAATCTCATATATCACCCTAGGTGTTCTTTAGGATTGGCTGGAATGGTTTTGATTGGGGTTTGGCAAGTTATGATAGGTAGCAATGTCTAACTGAAGCTTGCATAAGAGTAAACTCAAGAGTTGACTTTTGACTCTATTTGAACTCTCTCAGCCACTGATACATCATTAGTTATACTTCTTTTCCCCTTTTTGGTCAGGATGGCATTGTTGATCCTAAGGCACCAGGGCCAGACTCATCCCTGGGAGTCATCTCCCATGCCTACAGGGAGACTTTCACCCCTGGATGTCATGTACTATGTACAGGAGAGGGCAATGGTTTCACTTGCAGAGTTGGGCTTAGAGAGAGTGAGGCTACATATGAGTGACAGAAGAGGTCCTCCAGAAGTAGCTCTTAGACATACCTGTAGGTAGGCTAAGCTTCTCCGCTACATACAGAAGTTTCACAAGAGTAAGCCTCAAGATCGGGACTTGGCCTATTGATTTGGGTGTCCCTAATGTTTGACACAGAATCAGGGATTTTCCTGGTGGTAAATAATAGTTCCATATTTTCCCTCCCATTCCTCAAGGGACTTTGCCAACACTTTTTGATTATCTGCTTTAATATATTCTAGGTTGTATCCAGGCATTATATTAAGCTATAAGGATTAAAGGTCCTCATTCTTATTCTGGGCTCCTTGGGTTTCAATTGTTCAAAATGAGCTATACAGACAGGTTGAGTTAGATTATGTGCCATGGAAAATTTAGGTTCTGGACAAAATAAAACTTTCTTCCTTTGGTCTCAAAAAGTAGGTGAAGTTCTGTAATATAGACCATGGCTTCCTTACTCCCGTGTTCTGAATCACCTTAATCCTGACCTGACTGGCTTCGTTCTTATCTCTAAATACCAGGTTATGCATATATAAAACAGCCTCTTAAAAATTCAGAAATAATTACCACCCCAGAATAAATGTGCCTAAGACTCCATTTTAGATCATTTTTTTTATAGTTACAGAAATTTCTTAGCAAATGTTTTATGGTAGGTATCTGGTGAGAAGTTCTCAGAGTTTTTCTTCAGCTGAGAATGTCTTGATTTCCTCTTTCATGCCTGAGGATATTTTCACTAGATAGATAATTCTGGTTTGAAAGTCCTTTTTTTCACATGAAAAATGTTACACCACATTCTTAGGCATCCTTGGTTTCTCACGAGGAATTCACTATCATTACATTCTCCTCTATATTAGGGTGTGATTCTCTCTACTGCTTTCAAGATGTTTTTCTTTGCTTTTCCTTTCTGAACTTGACTATGATGTGTCTTGGTATGAATTACTTTTATTTTTTGGGCGGGGGGGGAGGATTCATTTAGCTTCTTGAATCTGTTTGTGTCTTTTTTCCAAATTTTAGAATTTATTATTCATCATCTGAGTAACTGTTCAGCCTTGCCTCTATCTCCTTTTCTTCTTATACTGTATGACATGAATGATGAATATTTTGTTATAGGCCCACAGTTCCTTGAGACTCTGTCAAACTTTTCTTTCACTTTATTTTCTATCCCATTCAAATTGAGTAATCAGCATTTTAAAAATATTCCCAGTTCAATGGTTCTCCCTTCTGATCTTGTTATTCTGCTGCTGAACCTTTCCAATGATTTTTTTTTCTTTTTGCTTATGTTATATTCCAGTTCTAAAATTTCCATTTTGTTCTTCTCTATATCTTATCTTTTCTTTGATGAAAATATTTAGTTGCTAAGATTTTCTATTTGTTTCGTTTGTTTCATCTTGTTTGTAACTACTCATTTAATTAACATTTATGATGGCATTTAAAATTTTTGTCATATAATTCTAACATCTCTGTTATCTCATTGTTTTCATCTATTCATTATCTTTCTTCATTCAGTCTGAGGGCCTCTTGATTCTTTCTTTAGATTAAAAACTGGGCATTTGGGGTATTATTTTATGTGATTCTGAATCTTATTTAAACTTTCTGTTTTAGCTGATTTCCTTTGGCACCATTTGGGAAGGGAAAATATGGGGTGTCACTTCATTTCTGCCAGGTAGGAGTGGAACCCCAATTGGCCTAAATTTTTGGCTCTACCTTTCAGTGCCTGTTTGTTTTTTATTTAGCATCACAATTTTTAGTTGTAGTTACTCTGTCTAAAACATGTATGTCCTCTCTGTTGCTTTTTCTCTCAGAGACAGCAAAAGGATTAACTGGGCCAGATTGCAAAGTTTGGGAGAGAGATTCGGTTATTTAGGCTGAGGGATTTTACCAGGGAAGAAAAAAAAACATTAGCTCCTTTTCTATGCAATCACCATGTAGCATTCAAGGTGTTTGCGTCATGGCAAAACTCTGATGAAAAGATAGCAGGGTATGTTGAAAATATTCTATATCAATATATAAATGAAAAATATAAACTAATAGAGGAGAAGTCTTGAGGATTAGAAAGTAAAAAGTAAAATTAACATTGAATTCACTTAAATGTAATCTAATACTGAAATATCATAATCAGAACACCCTAATTCCCCTTACTTCCAATGACCAGTTTATATGATCTAAAAATTATTATATGTTATATACAATTTGAACAATGAAGGACAAAAGTAAATAATTTTATACCTCTACTCACACATGATCAGTGGTTATGCCAGATTGAATATAAAATTTTCTATATTCACTAATACAAAATAGCCAAAATTTGGCTTAGATGAAAAGGGAAGAATTTGACTTAGAAACTGAGCTTTAAATCAAAAAAGATTTTCATTAAAAACAATATCTTTTATCTTTATTTTTGCTCTTCTTTCAAAAAACAACTTAAAAAATCATGCTTACAAGAAATCCTATTTTTGTGTGTGTGGCCTATAGCCTCATATCTGGAAATGACTTCTTTCTAAGGTTCAGTAGTACAATTTGTTAGCCACAGAGATTAAATATTTGTAAGAGGCAGTTCATCGTCATTATAAAAATAAACTAATTTGCTATACATTAGGCAATAGCAAAAATAAAGTCCATAAAGAAATGCAGAGTTTTTAGACATGGAGGATTTTTCCCCAAATATTTCCATTTTAAATGAAAAGTTAATAACATAAAGTAATGTAATTGAATGAATGGAACTTTTTAAGGAAATAATGATTAAATGTAAAGCCACTCAAGTTTTTTAAGGGAAGAAAGTAAAGAAGCACTATAACACTATTTGTGAGTTCTAAAATATTCATTTTAGATATTTTATCACTTATATGTTATTTTTTTTTTTACTAATAAAAGACAAGAAATCTCTTTGCAACTTTGTTCATAATGATTTTTTTCCTGTGGCAGGATTATAATATATATGAAGTTTAATCCATCTTTAAATTAGCTGAAACGAAAGAAGTGTTTGGGCAACAATAGACTAATGGTCATATTCTTTATTTTCACAATTGAAAAAATGTTAAATTGCATACCAGGCTGGTATGGAGAATGTCAGTTTGGTAGAAATTGTGATTTTTCTAACCTCAAAAATGAATGCTAAATATTCAAATTTATAATGAGAAAATAATAACTGCAATAATGTAATATGCAAAAGAGATAAAACATTTGAAAAATTTAACTGATTTAAATATAAGTACTACATATACTCAGAAAATATCTTCACACAGTTGTCTCTTTTTCATTTCAAAGCTATTTATATTAATTTGTGAATAGGCATCTATAGAGAGTTCAACATATATTTAATTTAATTTAATCCTAAGCATTGTTAAAACATGCATATGGACTATCTTTAAAAAAAATTCAAAAAAGATTCCAATAAAATCCACTTTAAATTGGAAAAAGTGAGGAAAAGGGTAAAACATAGCTAGGGATGAGGTTACTTCACAAAATGTCACATTTGATACTTTACAACGATGATTTTTACATTCCCTCTTCTGAGGAATATGTTATTTGATAAACCACTCCCAGAGTAGTTTTTTTCTCAAGAACCCAAATTATTCATGTTATTAAAACCTGAGAGGGGAAATCTCCTCTTCTGCAAGTTTACAAAAGGGAAATTATATAGTGTAATGATTTATGTACTAAACCACATCCTTATTATTCCTGGATTATTTCATATAATGTCCCCTTCTAAAGTAACTCACTGTGAAAATTATGCTTCATTTGGGCTGCAGAGGTCGTCCATCAATTTCCTTACTTCAAATTTACTGACAAAATGACAGAAATTGCTGGAAATCATTTCAAATGGAAAAAATCAAATCCATGAACATTTAGTGAACATTTTCTTTTCTATGTGGGAGTACAGTTCTAAGCATTAGAAATGGAAGACTAATCAAAAGAAGAAAATGCAAAACTAAATCAAAGAAGAAAAATCTATCAGTTACATAAATTTATAAATGCAAAATTAATTGATGATTTTCAGTTTGGACACAGGTTGAAGGAAAATATGGGAAAAGATAAATTTTCAGTTTTCTGAAACAGTCAACCCATCTCAAGTATTCTCTACATGCAATTAACCTTGAACCAAAAGTCCCATTGTCTGAGACCAATTTCATAGACAATAAATATAGGTGGGAATAAGTGAACAAGAGATATAAAACCCATGGAACAGAAAATTAGTACAAGTCAAAAGAGAATAGAATAACTGAGACGATAATTCATAGTTCATGATAAAAAATTATGCCTGGATCTTTACAATAGCATTTTATGACTTGTGTCCAATCTTCACAAATATGTACATGGTATTTTATTATATTCTTTTTTATGAATAACAGTCAGTGTTGTTTGGTAATTCGTGAAGAAAAATTGTTAAGAATCTGGTCTTTCTCATTCTAATCCTATTGGATTTTTTTGCTGTTGTTAGTTTGGTTTATTTTTCCCTACTCACCATAGAAAGTTTGAGTTATATTCTTCAGTGCTTAAAGATATTACATTTGGTTAGGTAATTTTATTATAGAAA
>PVIY010064800.1:0-10152 GCA_004026745.1 Myrmecophaga tridactyla
ACAAAGCAGATATGCCTCATATAATTCCCACTGCTCGGACTGGTTATTACAAGCAGAAATAAACCCAAATTTTGTAGCCTCAAATATGGGATACTTGATGATGTGACCCCCCACTACCAAGTCAAATTAATGTTTTGCTATTTTTCTTTTCTCATGGACATTGTCTGGCATTTCAGGACTACTGTTGGTGATCTTATTGTACCCAGTACTTTTATTACTACACACCTTTTGCAGCCCCATTTCTTTCTGCCTGGAAGGCTCTTACCTGGGATACTCCAATTCTTCCTTCAATGTGCATTCCAGTTATTCTCCTTTCTGATAAGCTTTTGCTCTTTTCCACTGATGTCCACTTTATCCTTCTATGACAGGGTAGAAACTGTTTCTGCTTGTGGTGATCATTGCATTGCTCATCATGGAATATTAAATTCATTTACTTTCATGCCTTTTTGCTTCTCCTTAATGAAAGTAGCAATATCTTATACTTTCCTTGATCCCAAAGCATAGATTAATGCTCAACACCTTGTGATTTCTGATCATTATTCCAGGAATGAATAAGTGAATAAATCAATGAATGAGTTTCAACAGAAATCTTAAAAAAATGGAAGAGAGGGAAAGTTGGGAAACAAAAGGAAAAGCTAAACTGGGTGCCGAAGACACACAGAAAGTAACTAAAGAATCAAAAGGGCACCTGCTACTGCTGAATTGAAAGCACCCATCAGATGAACCTCATTGACAAACAATAGGGTAGAGTAGATGCTACATGTATTTTAAAGGCCAGGGACTTAATATTGCATTGACTCGGTATTGTTAAACCCTTCCCGCTTTTTTATCCATATCTGAAGACTCAGGAGGTAATCCTGTTAAAAGGTCACCCTCCCTCCATGTCTCAATCTCTCTGCACTTACAGGGATGCTCTGGCTACCTCAGCTTGTATCACCAAAGAATCAACTGCTGTTCATTCTGTTCCTCTCCTGAACAATTGCTAAAGATGGAAAATCTTTCCCTAGGAAAGCTCAGAAAGGGAGTTATTTCTGAGGTCTCTGGAAGATACAGTGAGTGCTTTCTCCTCACTTGTTGTTGGTTAAGCCACCTTACAGTAGGCGTACATGAAACCCTGATAATATCTGAAGCTTTTGGGACTTAATTCTCCTTGTGTCTCATTAAGTAAAGTGCTCTATTGTTTTGTTAGTCTCTAGAGACTGTGATTCTCTAGAAGACAAGTGGATAAAATATATTTTTTCCATTTGTGACCTGTGAATGTGTCTTTGGTGCTCTGTGTGTCTCTGCTAATTAACATCAGGTTTCATTTCCTAGATGTAGTCTCCACAGAGCTGCGTGGAAGAAAAGTTACTTCTATGTTTTTGTGTGGTTAATGTAATAAGACCTGAAGTAAATGGATTAGGCCATAGCTGTTGAATTCTCAGGACTTTGACTCCGGAATATGAAGATGGTCTTTCCTGACCCAGACTATAGAGAACAAACCAAGGGCTTAACAAGATTTCCATTTGTGTCTTTTTCTGGTATATTGCTCTTGGTTGACTAACAGTGCAAAAGGGAATGCCTTATTATTTTAAACCCATCAGGAGACTGGTGGTACATAAGACTTGCAAATTACATCACATGGTGTGCGTGTGTCTGCGGGTGTTTGTGAATGTTTAACTCATTTTCATGAACTTGTATGATTGGACATGAAATCAGCTTTAATCTCCAAACAGTATCAGAAGATGACTTGGTAAATATTTAAGAACAGAGAGAATATGTCTTCCTAAACAAACAAAAATGCTCTTGAAGTTATTCACATTGAATGAGAGTGGACCAAGTGTGAAATAACACAAACAGTGGGTATGAGCTAATATTGGTGGAAGGAGAGATAAAGAAAAAATTTCAGAATGAGCCATTTAAGCTGAGACATAAAGAACTAATAGATGGCCAATGAGATAAAAGAAGGGATAGAATATATTCATTTGGTATACAAATCAAATGAATCAAAATAAAAAATTTCATCCCCTCTCCTGTCTCTTTTAATTTCATCAATGGAGAAAATATAACTTGCAGATATTGAAAGTAAAATGTCAGTTTTTTAGTGTTCCAACTCTGTTATATACATATTTTTTCACCAATCTCTAAAACAAGTTTCAATATAGAACACTCTATCCCTAATGTTTTCATTACATCAAACTATACTAGATTTATTTTAAATAAGATGTTTATTATAATAGGATAAAATCAGTTTGCAGAAAATGAATTCAAAGGAAAGACATAAAATTTCCTACTGGGAAAGGAAATCTTTCTTATGTATTATTCAAAGTTGTATTTTATTGAAACTTTTTATTTTGAGATCATTGATTTGCATGCTGTTGTAAGAAATAATATAAAGATGTTCTATATAACTTTTACTTAGTTTTCCCCAAAGGTAACGTAATAAAAAACTATTGTATAGTATTACAACCTGCATATTGACACTGATACAACATCATAAAGAACATTTCCATCACCACAAGAATCCCTGTTGCATTTTTATAGCCACACCCTCCTGTCATCCTGCACACTCTCAAATGCCATTTAATCACTAAATTACTTCCTGGTTTTGTAATATAGACATTTCAAAAATGTGAATTTAATCTTACAATGTCCTTTTGGGAGTAGTTTTGCTCTTAGCATAATAAGTTGTTGCATGTAATAATACTTCATCCCTTTTCATTGCTCAGCATTATTTCTTAGTAAGGATGCAATACAATTGGTTTATTTAACCAACAAGACTGAATGAATTACATTTGGGTTATTTAAAGATTTTACAATACAATGAATGTGCTGTAAAAACGCTGCCCAGACTTTAGAGTAGGAATCTCCAAAATCCCATCCCTACATAGAAACTTTGAAAAATAAACAAAACATTGTCAAAACTCACTTACCAGGAAATCTAGGACATAGGCAAAGCTTTACAGCAACCAAGTAAAGGTTTGTGAGGGATTTTAAATCAGGGTCACAAATCCCAGCAAGCATCCTGTTATTGCAAAAGAGCTAACCGCTCCTTTTCCACTTCTGTACCTGCTTGCTTGCTTACTTGCTTCAAAAACCCCAGGATGTGGTTTTTACCTTTAAAAGCCTGCACAAAATCAGGCTGGGGGTTGCACTCTGGTACCCCAGTAGTGGGGACAGACAGCAGACACCAGCCGACTAATAAAGACTTCTATTTAGCTTGCAATTTGATATTGTGTGGTCTTTCTGTTGGTGCACCCTACTACAGGTTGACTCAAGGAAAATCATTTTCTTGAGCATCCAATGAATCTAAAACCAATTCTGGTACTGGGAGAGTGGGCTGCTGCTATTGCAAATATGAAAAAAAAGTGAAGACAGCTTTTGAAGTGGGTAATGGGTAAAGGCTGGGAGAATTTTGAAGTCTTTGATTAAAAAACTCACATTGCTTTTTTTAAAATGCAATTTTATTGATATATATTTGCAAACCAAATGGTTTATAAAAACTTAAAAATGGTAGAAAATCATAGCATCACTTTTACTAACACCTTCTCAACTCCCTGCCAAACTCTGCACAACAGCCTGGAAGATGGCGGGCCTCTCTGCCAGTGCAGATCCTTTTCCTGGTTTCAGAGAGAAGAAAACACACCTGATTCTCAAATGAGGATTTGTGCATGTGTGTTTCAACCCACCTTGTGACCCCTGAAAGACCAACCAAAAATGTATTTCTCTGTCTTACCTAGCCCAAAATTTAGGACGGAGAAATAGCAAGCATGGCAAAGTAAACACTCTAAGGGAATAACCCAAAAACAGAAGCTTGAGGCAAAAGCTTGTAATTTAGTTGTTTAATACAAAACCTTGCACCCAAGAGGAAAGGCTGTGGAGAATGTTCTTTAGAAAAGGATATCCTTTAGAAAAGCCACACAATGTTCAGTGTAAGGCACATATTCATAAAAGACCCGAGGCACTGTAAGCTTTTGCCTAGTTTATCTTCTAGATTTGGTGCAAAGCTTGCTAAACACTGAAGGAGATGCTCAGCAAAAAGCCAATCTGTAAAGACAGAGAGATGTTATTTTGCTGTTTTGTTGCTTAGCTCCTAGCATTCAGAGAAGTCGCTATCATAAAATAAGCCGAATGTAATCTAAGGGAATAGAAACTGCAGTTACTGCACATGCCAAGGGATACAGTGTTTGCAAAAATATTTTGGAGAATAATTAAACCAATAGACTAACAAAGCATCCAATAACATCATAAAAAATAAATGACCCAGCAAACTGTGAGTGGGGGAGAAAATGTGATTTCAAGATTTAACACATCAAAGTATTCAAAAGCCCATACTTTAGCCCAAAATCACAAGGGATAAAGAGAAATGTGAAAAAGTGTGCTTATTCAGAGTAACAAAATAAAATGGTGACTATCAACCTTAAGAAAGCCCAGACATTGGAATTCCTGGTCAAAGAAATTATGTTATAATCATAAACATAAATTATAATTATGTTCACTGAGCTAAAGGAAAACATGGAAAAAGAACTAATGGATATTATTTAAAAATATGAGTAAAATGTGAATTTCAAAACAGAGATAGAAATCACAACAGGAATAAAATGGACATTCTGGAGCTCAAAAGTACAATAGTAATAAAACAGCAATAAAAATCAGTGGATTTGATCATACAGAAGAAAGAACTGGCAAACTGGATGATAGGTTAATTGAGATTATACATTGTGAAAGGCAAATAAAAATAATGAGAATTGTGAAAAGAGCCTAAGGACCTGTGCAGGACCATAAAATATACCAAGATGTGTATTATGCAAGTCACAGAATTTGAGGATAGAGAGAAAGTGGCTGAAAGAATATTTGAAGAATCAATGGTTGTCAGCATTCCAAATGTCATGAAAGATATGAATATATATATACATGAAACTCAATGAATTTCAACTAGAAAAGACTAAAAAATAATCCAAAACACATTATAATCAAGCTGTTGAATGCCAAAGACAAGGACAGAATGCTAAAAGCAGCCACAGAGAAGCAACTCATCATGTCTAAGAATCCTATGAAGCACAACAGGCAATGTGTTCATAGGAAACCATATAGGCCAGTGGGTGTTAGACGACCTATAAAGTACTGAAGTAAAAATGTCTTCCATATGTGGCAAAACTATTCTTCAAAAAATGAGGGAGAAATTAAAGCCTACTCTGGTAAGCAAAGGGTGAAAATTTGAGGGAACAAATTACCACTAGACCTGCCCTAATAGAAATATTAAATAAAAGAGTAACTAAAATTAAGTGTGGCTAAACTAATATTAGACAAAAATAGACTAAGAAAAGAATTTAAAAGAGAAAGAAGAAGTATATTTTATATTGATAAAAGGATAAGGTTCTGATAAAGTCACAACAATTACAAATATGTATGTCCAAAAAAAGGACAGTCCCATGATATATTAGGAAGTATTGACAGAACTGACAAAACAGATAGTTCTTCCAATAAAATTAGGGGACCTCGATTCCCCACTTTCAATAATGAATAGAATATACAGACAAAAGTTCGATAATGAAAAGTAGGCTTGAAACAAGACATTAATTTACTAGGCCAAAGAGATGCTTAAAGGACACACCACCAATAGCTGCAAATTACACATTCAGCTCAAAGACACATAGTTTATTCTCCAGGGTAGACTACATAGAAAGTCCCAAAATGAGCCTCAATATTTAAAAATGTTGAAATAACATAAAATGTCTTACACCACAACACAAAGAAGCTACAAATCATAAACATAACGTGACAGAATATCCACCAATATGTGAAAAGTAAACAACACACTCTTAAGTGACCGATGGGTATGTGGTGGTTTGAAACTGTAAGTACCTCGGAAAAAACATCGTTTTTAAGTTAATACATTCATGTGTATGTGAACCCATTCTAAGTAGAACATTTTGATGAGGTTACTTCAGTAATGGTGTAATCTAATTCCTTCAGGAAGAGTCTTAACCTTTTTACTTGAGCCATTTATAAACAAAATGAAATGAAGTCTAGATAACGAGGAAGTCAGAGAGGGAACAGCCAGAACCTGTACACAAGCAGAACCAGGAAGAGAAAGGAGAAAGAAGGAAACACCAGGTATTCTTGTGTTTTGCAAGGTGACAAACTAAGGACCACGGATCACTAGCAACAAGTCCCAGAATGCCACATTCTTAAGAAAGAAAATGTTGCCTTGATTTGGACTTTTTCCAAGTAATGAGCCATAAATGAATTCCTTCTTCTTATTTAACTGCACCCATTACCTATTATTTTCTTGAGCATCCAAGGAATCTAAAATCAATTCTAGTACTAGGAAAGTGGGCTGCTGCTATTGCAAATATGAAAAAAAGTGAAAACAGCTTTCGAAGTGGATGATGGGAAAAGGCTGGGAGAATTTTTAAGTGTTTGATTAAAAAGCTCACATTGCTTTTTATAAAATGCAATTTTATTGAAACATATTTGCAAACAAAATAGTTCATCAAAAATATACAATCAATGGTTCACAGTATCATCATGTAGTTGGGTATTAATCACCACAATCAATTTTAGAGCCTTTTCTTTATTCCAAGAAAAACGTTTTAATTAAAATTTAAATGAAAAGAACATTGAAACATCATATATCTCTTATTCCCTCTATTATTTATTTATTTTTTGTCTTTATTTTATCAAACATATATCCATACACTGGATAAAGGAAGTGCCAGTCACAAGGTTTTCACAGCCCCATAGTCACACTATAAAAGCTATATATTTGTACAATCATCTTTAAGAATTAAAGCAACTAGCTTACAGTTCAATAGTTTCAGGTATTTCCTTCAGGCTTTTCTGATACACATTTTTGACACACTTTCTTTTGTTTTGTTTTCTAATACATTTTCTTTCTTTTTTATTTTATTTCTTTAACCTTTTTTGGTCAAGAAGTCATTCTCAATTTCACAATGCTAGGACCAGGCTCATTCCTCGGAGTCATGTCCCATGTAGGGTAGTGATTTTATTTGCAGTGTTGGCGAGAGAGAGAGACCACATTTGAGCAAAAAAAAAGAAGTTATCTGGGGTCATCTCTTAGGCATAATCATAAGTGGGCTTAGTTTTTCTTTTACAGAAATAAGGTTCATAAGGACAGACCACAAGATCAAGAGCTCAACTTATTAAATGGAGAGTCTCTGATAGTTGTGAGACAACCAAGACTATTTGAGGTGACGAAGTTAAATATTTCCTCATTTATTTTCAGTCACTCAAGGGACCTTTGCAATTACTTTGTTATTTTTTCTACCTGAAATACTCTGGAATGTATTACAGTATTACATTAACCTGTACAGAATAACAATATGTCATTACCTACACTAGGTTCAGTGAAATTATGTTGTTTAAATAAACCGATCAGACAGGATAAAATAGATATTGTGCTACAGAAGCCTGATTTTTCTGTTATTAGTATATTTATCCCTGTTCTTTTCTGCATGTTATTTATGTGAAATATCTTTTTCCAACTTTTCATATTCAACCTATTTTTACCCCCTTGTTTAAAGTGAATCTCTTTTGAGAGCATATAGTTGGGTCCTATTTTTTAGTCCTTTTTTCCTCTCTATATCTTTTGATTGGGGTATTTAATCTATTAATATACAGTAATGTTAATACTGTACAGGATCTTCTTTCTCCAACATTTGCCTTTAGGATCTCTGTGCCATATTTTATTTTTTTCTCTTTTAACCCTTCCAGATAATCGTCATTTCTACACTATTACTCAAAACCTCTTTTCTAAACCTCTGTAGCTCTCCCTTTAGTATTTCCTGTAAAGCAAGTGTCTTGCTCACAAACTCAATAAGTTTGTGTCGACAGAAAATCTTTTGAACTCTCCTTTAATCTGAAGGACAGTTTTGCTGGTTATAGAGTTCTTGGCTGACAGGTTTTCTCTTTCTCTCTCCTAAACATATAATACTATTGCTTTCTCACCCATTGGGGACCCATGACATTCTGGAAGAGAATTTCCATGGTTGCTTATTAAATATATCTTTCATCTTTCAACTTCTACACAAAGAAATTCATTCAGCTGCTGAGGGTAGAGGTGGAAGTGTTAGATCCTGAATGGTCCCAGTAAAATTTTTTCATTGTGACATGCAGCTCCTCCTATCAAGACTCAAGCATCTCTTGCCTTTGATTCTAGGCATGATATAAATTATTTTATTTATTCTGGCCAATGGAATTTGGTAAAAGTGGTAGTGTGCCTTGAGGCACCTTGGACTATTTCAGCTGATCTTTCGTGGAACCCTGATCCTGCCAATGAACAACTCTGGAGTACCTGCTGTAAGAAGAGCGACATGTGCAGCTGAAGCCAGTTGTCCCAGCAAAGGCCACCCTAAACCAGCCTATATCCAGAAAAGCACAGGTGTGCAAAAGAGAACATCTGGAATCAGCATGGCCTTAGCTACTGAGGCACAGCTATATACAGATCCATGAAGAGCTCTGCAGAGATCAACCCAAATACAAGCCAGAGACATGGATGTGACAACGAAGGCATTTTTTTCAATCATTTAATTTTTGGATGGCCTTTTATGAAGCAATAGCTAAGATACAATAATCAATGTAAACAGAACAGAGGACAGTCAGAATAATGAAATGCTATTTATTTTGAGATTTCATACATATGATGAAATCATATCTGATCAGTTATTTAGGTTGAGTTATGATAAATTTCTTAAAAAGAGGCTACCACTGAGAGTCTCTTTAGAGTGAGCAGGAGACGTTGCCTGGACATGAATGATTGTTCAGAAATAACTTGTTCCCTGACTCAGAACACTCCATTCCCAGAGGAATTATAATGCAGAATTTAAAGCTGTTGTGTAACTCATCCCTTCATCATAAGGACAGAATTGAGTATTGAGCAATAATGCTATAAAAATTGAATGACAGATTCAATGCATAGAATGCTTAGTAACAAAAATGTCAATGCTTATGACTAAATTTAGATAAAGGACAGATATTTTGTTTAGAGTAATAGACAATGTCTTGTGTATTTTCTATTAAAATAAGCCAGAACCCGAAACTCAGTCTTGCATCCCAATACATAAAACATATTGCACATGAAAACCAAGAATTTTTTTAACTTTATTAATAGCATAAATTATATAATCATATCTAAGGTCATAACTGACTCTGATTCCATGAAAATTCAAAGAATCACAATTTATCACTTTCAGACTTTGAGCACTACAATCATGGCACATTGTCTGCCCCAGAACCAATGAACATTTTATGTCTTTCCCAAAAGGAATCTTCTCAGAGCCTTTTTATGTCTTCATTCCTAAGACTGTAGATGAAGGAGTTCAGCATGGGTGTTACAATGGTGTACATCACGGAGGCTGGTGCCCTCGCATGTGTGTGAGGTGTAGCAATATAACTAATGTACACACCTATGCTTGTACTGTAAAATAGGGAGACAACTGAGAGGTGAGACATACAGGTGGAAAACGCTTTATATTTGCCTAGAGCTGATGAGACTAAACATACGGAGGAAACAATCTTATAATAGGAGAAAATGATTCCAATGAATGGTCCTCCACCCAGAAGTCCAGTTGCAAAATATATCACTATGTCATTGACGAATGTGTCAGAACAGGAAAGTTGTACTATCTGGTTATATTCACAGAAAAATGGGGGATTTTCAAGTGTGCAGAAAAGGACAGCCACAACACCAATAAACTTTGTAACAAAGCATACAAGGAAGATGTGATCCAGGACCCCAGAACCAGAAGAATGCATAGCTGGGGGGTCATGGTGACCGTGTAGTGCAGGGGGTGAGAGATGGCCATGAAGTGGCCATAGACCATCAGGGCCAGGAGGAAGTCATCCAGAACTACAAAGAGTATGAAAAAGGACATCTGGGTGAGGCAGCCTGTATAGTTTATGACTCTCATCTGCATGTGGATGCTCACCAGCATCTTTGGGACGGTCGTGGAGGACACATAGATGTCGATAAAGGACAGGTTGGAGAGGAAGAAATACATGGGCATGTGGAGGTGGGACTCGGTGATGGTGGCCAGGACAATGAGCAGGTTCCCAAAGACGGTGACCAGGTACATGGACAGGAAAAGTTCGAAGAGGAACATCTGCAGTTCTGCTTCCTCTGAAAATCCCAGAAGATGAAATTCTGAAATT
>PVIY010064801.1:0-10039 GCA_004026745.1 Myrmecophaga tridactyla
TCAGTTCATATCAGTGAGACCATACAGTATTTGTCCTTTTGTTTTCAGCTGATCTCACTCAGCATAATGGCCTTAAGGTCCATCCATGTTGTTACATACTTCATAAGTTTATTCTGTGTTAAAGCTGCATAATATTACATCATTTTGTTTAGCCACTCATCTGTTGTTGGACATTTTGACTGTTTCCATCTCTTTGCAATAGTAAACAATGCTGCTATAAACATTGGTGTGCAAATGTCTGTTTGTGTCTTTGCCCTTCCCAAAATAAAACAAATCTTGATAAACGAGACTGGATCTAACCAAAATGGGAGCACCTGACAGGTGCAGTAGCTTAGACTTTGAGCTATATACCTCTCCTCTACCTCCCTACCATTTTCTTTATACATCTATACCTCTCTGCCATTTTCTCACACATGTTCTATGACTAAGCACATAATCAATCTGTGTATGCTCAATAATTAGATCCCTTCTAACTACATCATCTGGGGCCACTGTGCTCATTATCCTAAGCCCTGCCCATCTTTTTCTCTAATAAAACTATCAGAATTACTGTAGTTCTGGAGACAGACTTTGGGCCATTAGGCCATTTGCTCTCCTACTACACACCTAATAATAAAGTCTTTCTCTCTTTGAAACCTCAGTGTCTCAGGAATTGGTTATTGAGCACATCAGGCAAAAGAATCTATGGTCTTTGTCTGGTAACAGTATGCCTTGAGTTAGGTATTTGGAAAGTTGTGAAGGACAGAAGTAGAAGGACTACAAGTATATTATCCCTTCTCACCCACAGTTCTATAAATCATGTAGTACTTATTTACTCTCTAATTCAATCAAGGATCTAAGAGTAAGCCATCAAATTTTCATACCTTCACTTTACCTATATCCTTAATTGATGGGATAAAAGGGCCTGACTTCTATAACTTTAGCCTACTGTTGGTAGTTATTTTTAACTCAGTTTGCAAGAATTATTTGGATGTAGGCCATCAGTTATTGTGCAAGTCGGCCTTCTTATTCATTTCTCTCATCAGCTTAGGAAGAGATGCTCATGAAATTTAACTACTATTTTGAGAGTCACAGTTTAGAGAAATATTTTCTCTATAGTCATTAAAGTTTTCTGGCCTGGAGTTCTACCTTATGTGGCTGGCTGTATTTATTTTGTTCTTCATGTCCCCTAAAAGTGAAATGTATATGTTTTGACTCAGTTTGAAGCAAAACATTAGTGGCAAAAGTGTTGGCAAAACTTTTTCTAAATACCGTATACAATGAGGGCTTTTCCATTCTGGGAGCATATTTGAGTATACATTTTGAAAATATATCATCAAACACTAATATGTTCTTTTTTCTGTCACCCTAAATTATAATTTCCACCTCATATTGATACTAATAGAGAAGTAAACACTACATTTCTATAAAGAAGCCACTGTCTATTCAAGCATCATGTCATGTGACATTTTCTTTTTATGGCAAACATTAAACACTTATGACTTCATTCAATCTCAGAAATCCACACAATCCAAAGGAAGAATACTAGGACTATTATTTCTTTCACTGCTTTTCTCCTAATTAGGGATAAACCCAGAGGAAAGAATAAATACCAGGAATATTATTTCTTTCACTATTTACTCTTAATGAGAGATAAATTGGGCCAATAAAAATTTTATTAGTGAATTATATATTTTTTAAATTCCTGTACACATCCCACTAATCTATAAATGTTCTGTATATGAATTACAGTAATTAAATTTCAGATAGAATTCAAACAAAAGCTACTTAAAGAATTGTTTTCACTTATCTGACTTTCCACTTAACTCAGATGATGTCTAGATTTATTTTCATTGAATGAAATGACTTTGACCTTACTCTTAGAGATTTTTCCTCAAACAATATATGGAGTCTCTAATGAGTTTTTGTTCTACTACAATTTCCAAAACACAATAGATACAAATATAATAGCTTGCTACTTCATAGTATAACCATTCCTTTTCATAAGTTAGATAAAAATATTTTAGGTACTTTTTAAATACTTGCATTTTAAGTCTCAGGAAATACTTTTTACTTACATATATGAGTATTACAAGGTCAAGAATTTATTGATTTTTCTAATATTGACATTTAGAATTGGACAGCACTATTTTAGAATGATCACTGACTAAAGCAATGGAAAGGTGAAAGCAAAGGGAATGTAGGGCCTGAAGATCAAACCAGGACTGTGATGGCAGAGACTATTGCCCAAGGAACTGTCCTAAAGATATAAAACATTCATAGATATCTTTCTTTTTTATACCTTCTGTAGATACATGATCAACCTGTAACAAAACTTATTTGTGTTTTTCCCCATAGACCATGCTTTTAGCTAAAGTCAGATTTGTTTAGCTATGGTCTCTCTAGGAAATCTACCAATACTTACCCCAATATTTCCAGAATTCAACAGAACCCAGAAGTAAAAGATCTCTTCCCAATTCTCCATACTGTAAATGATATCCAATTCAATTATTTGTAAGATTCAGTCTCTTAAAATAGAATGCAATTTATTTAGAAAGCAGTGGCATAGAGTATGGCTGACCATTCCTTTCTTTCCTTCTCAGACCAGGAAAAGTATATTTCTTAAAATTTTACCATTGGCCTATGCAGCTTCCAATAGAAAAAGTGAGTATAATGGCAGGTTAATTTTTTTAGACCGATTTGTTTGACTGGATATTACCAGACCCTTGAACATATTCTTGGAGAAAACACGAAGAGAAGGAGCAAAGTCTGATTTGGTGTCTCTTAAGTGATCAGAAGAAAAATTTCCAATCATAATTCATTTATACAGGACTGGTCACAAGTTTTTGTTAGCCTGTCCTTCATTTGTTTTTTAGTAGAAGTTCATTACTTGCATGATGCTTTTGCTGTTTGAAAATTCCCTTGTCTTTCACATTTATCACAATGGATCTTCTGAACTTAGTTTCTCAATTTATATAGTTGCTAACCATATAAATTGGTTAGCAAGAGGAGTTTTAATTGGCTTTGTTCTTCCTTAGACAGTCACCTAGCTCAAAACACCTTTGGGTTTTTAAATAATCTTTGCATAGAATAAATACTTAATTTACTGTATCATAAAACATTCCAAAGCATTATTATTGCTCTGAATGACCTCTAACATAGCTAGTGAAGTTCTTAATCCACTCAATGTTGCCCAATTCACTGAAGCAGTCATAATATCCAGATACTTTAAAGAAAAGCATCTTTATTAGGTATAGTGCCAGCAATGAAAGGAAATTCTAGGCCCCAAAGCAGGACATTCTCACTCTACTATGGGCCTCTAGTTCCAGTTGGAGAATGGAAAATTATTGAACTGGGTATCCTTTGCACAGGTATCCTTAGCCTGTCTGGTGCATAGTTTTTCCACATCCCCGGCGTAAGTGGGGACTGCTGCCATAGGTCAATTTCCCCAAAATTCATACATCACAAGAGATGGTTTTCTTCCAACTGACTTATCCCATTTTAAACTAAACTACCTGAAATAAGATCCTGTTCCAACTGATTTCCTTTTCTTAGAAAAATAGTTTATTAATATTGTATTACAAAAGGAATCACATGCTAAATGATACAAAATTTTGTTCAATTTATTCACTCAAAGGGTGCATTCTGAACCTTAAAATTTGCAACATTCCCATGTTCCTCACTTCTTCCACTACCTAAGAAAATTCATCAGAATGTCATTCATTAGTATTCTTACAAATGAATGGCCCTAACTGTAGAGATTTAGAATATGCATGTCTCTTAGTTTGCCAGGGCTGCTATGCTAATTACCACACAATGAATCAGCTTAAATGATGGAAACTTATTGGCTCATGGTTTTGAAGGCTTGAAGTCAAAATCAAGTCTTGACAGGTCATATTTTCTCCCAGAGGCTGTAGCACTATGGTGTCGGCTTACTTCAAGCTTTGGGGTTCCTTTGCCTGCATCTCTGCCACAACCAAATGACCATCTGCTTCATTCTCTAGCTGCTTCTGACCTCTAGCTCTACCTCCATGTCCATTTTCCTTGCTAATAAGGAAATTGCTTATAATATCAATTAAGGCCCATTCTGTTTAATCTGGCATCTACTAAATAGGATCATAGAAGATCCTATTCACAAATGAGTCCATACCCTGACTCATATGAAAATATTCAAGGGTACTATTTACAAATGAGTTCACACCTGCAGGAAAATGATTAAGGCTTGAACATGTCTTTTGTGAGGTACCTAATCCAATCCCCTATACCGTATATGGAAATTGGGTTTCCATTTCTTAAAAAGTTCCTTATGTAATTCTGATGTGCAGCCAGAATTGAGAACGACACAACTAGATTCATGGGGAGCAGAATTATTTCCACCACAGTATTGTGATATAGTTGTAATAAAATTTAGAATATATTTCTGGGGCTCAAAGATAGCTTATAAACAACCTAAGCTCTTTTATTTTATTGGTTAAAATTTGAAGCATTAAAAATTGTGGGGGGCCACGGTGGCTCAGCAGGCAGGAATGCTTGCCTGCGATGCCAGAGGACCCGGGTTTGATTCCCGGTGCCTGCCCATGTAAAAAAAAAAAAAAAAATTGTGGGGATTTGTCAAGTTTATACATTATGCTATGAGCAGAAGCAGGAATTGATGTTACGGCCACTTTAATGTAATTCACTATTTATATCATTACTTGTGACACAAATAACACTTATTGAAGTGTGCTTTTTAATTAATATAACAACTTAATTTGTGGCAAAGAATAGCAGGGAAGTACACAAAATATATTCCAAACTCAAGCCAGTTGCACTATGGCAGAAATGCACACCATATGAATTGAAAAAATATGAATGAAATGAGAGCAGAGTCAATATGCTAAATATGACAGCTATACTTGCATAAGAGCAGTAAGTAAGGCACTTCAAAAAAGTAAAGATTAAAATCAAGAATAATAGCTACCAAAGGTAATGGGCCTCCTCTGGAAATGATCCACCCAAAAAGCAAAGAGAAAATAGTTAAAGTAAAAGCTTCCATCAGATGACTAAGACAGTCTCAGTTATCACCAGCTTTGGCCTTATCATAATAATGAATGATGCTGTAATTTAATCAATTTTAAAATAGATGGAATTTGTCATAAGCATAATCAGTTATACCACAACCTGTCTGAAGAAAAAAAGATGTTAGCATAAGGGACTTTATCCGAATGGTACTATTTGTGTCTCCTAATCTCTTTGAAAACTCATTCCTTTGGCTTCACTCTCTACCATGCAGACTTTATTGATGGACCTGCCACTTTTCTTTGGGAGTATAAGCTCTTGAGGGATAAGGATCCAGTATTAATTAGGAAAATGAATCAGAGATTGGAGAATGTGTCAGTGTTCAAAAGAAGCACTAAATCTGAAGATCATGAGCAGTCTGGCATTAAAGGAGAATTATCTGTTCTGACTCTGAGACAGTATTTAAGGTTTCTTTGTTGCCTGATATACCTTAAGACTGGTCATCTCTCTTTGTTCTCTTTCCATATTCACTGTATTCATTCACCTCCTGGTCAGTTTGGCTTCTCAAATGTTCTATTATTGGGAGAATAGTGATTTAGAGAGGGGGCACATCTAGTCTCATGGTGACTGCGAAAAATGTTCCCAAAATGAGTTCATAGGCATTCTGCTTTATATATTTTGAGTTTCTCTAGTGTTAAGAACTTTCCTTCAGCCTTCCCAAGACTCCTATACTTGCAAATCTGAGGTATACCCCACAAAATGTAGATATTTTGCCCTGTGTATACCAACATGTGAAGTCCCACCCAAGTGAAAAGCTACTTTGCCATGTCCTTTCATCTCATCCTAAATACTTCCATAAACTAGTGCAGGATTTTATTTTCAAGTCAGGAAGTCACAAAATTAAAATCACTTTTTTTTTAGTGGGAAGAAAGCAGCATAAGAAAAAAAGCTGCCTCAATTGTGAAGTTAGAATGCTAATAGCTTTATTAAACATCTTTATTTGCTTGAAATTCTATTTTTACTCAGGAAAAATACAAAGAAGAAACCAAAAACAACTGAGGCAGACTAGCATTCAGTTAGTGCTTTGTGGTGCAAAGACCCCTGCCTCCAGGGGAAAGGAGGAGCTGCGATAAACAAGTCATGCTGATACCACAAGTCTGCTTATCTTCACCAGATAAGCCCATTCCTACACAATTCTTCTGCCTGGGCAGCCTTTTCAGATTTATGACACCCAAAGATGCCCTGCCCCAGACAACTTACATAGCTCAAGTCCTCCTTGCCTCCCCCTTCTCATTTCCCCCATACCTTTTCTTTGTTCTAAGCAGATATATAAATTGTTTCCTTGTCACTTTTATTTGAGCGGTAACTTTCTTTTAGCTCTGCTTTCACACATGCCACTTAGCTCAATGGACATTCTGCACCTTGTCTGTTTTCAGCTCACCCATTTTCCCCTGTCTAAATGCCCTCAAAACTCCTGAAGTCTCTCTCCTTCGTTCTCCCCATACAGTCTTATTTATTAACATACATGCCACCTTCTTTGAGATTGTAATTTCCTGGGACATAAGTATTCCGTATTACATCCCCTTGTGTCCCTAAAATCTAGGGACATAAAAGTCACTAACTAAATGTTTAATAGTGAGAAAATTAATAAATTATGTTCCTTCAAGGAATTCACTCTTTCCTATGGAGCTCATTATGTATAAGATATCTAGGTAATCATTATCAATACTAAAGAGCATTGAGTGCCTATTTAGCTAATGTAGTCCTATTTAGATAATGAGCTAGCATATACTCTCTAAACTAAGAGTCTCCTTTATCAGGAATTATTGAATATTAAGATATATTCATAGTAATTTGTTGAAGAATACTCAGGAGGAGGAAGGTAACTATACAAAATGGAGAAGATGATGGAGAAGGGAAAAAAGAAAATCGTGATCCATTTCTTACATTGGATTCCCCTCAAGCTCTGATTCAAAATATGGGAATCATGAATTGACTGCTGCCTTCCTTTGCCAATCAGAAAAATCTTGGAATTTTAAACAGCCTATTTAATAATTTATCATTAGGGAATATCAATTGTACTCATTTCTATCAGTCTTGGCCATTAGACTCAGTATGAGTGACCGCTGCTCATTCATTGCAACATCTGTGTAACCGTATATGAGGATAAGATGGGTTTTATTCCTGGTAATACTGAATTAGCTTACAGTTGAAATTGCAGACAATTGAAACAGAGCAGGTGTTTTCTCAGGTATTTGTGGTAAGAAAAAAATCATTTGTCTCTCACTCAAATATGCCTTTGTAATACTTAGAAAGATAATAGTTTAGAAAATTAAAATGTTCCCATTAAGTCAAAGTGGATCCTTGTGTGAACCTAATCACTTTTTAATAAGCTATGTTGAATGGCTTGTAAGGGGCCATGTGTGGCTCTCATGGTTTCTGTTGTCTGACCTCTTGAGGACATTGCTTCAATATTTTCATATTGCAAGTCAAGCCTACTTCTTGCTAACTTATTTGTCTTAAAGTTACCATCATCACCAAATTGTTCTGAGTCCCTCATATCCAATCTCCCTTTAAATCTATAGAATTAAATTTCCCTGAAAATTTTCCAGGGAAAAAATCTGGAGAAAATGATTGCTGAATCATTTCATTTACATGGCAAAGTTTTACATCTTTCATGATAAAATAGTCATTTGGAGCCATGAAGATAACCATTTCCATAGCTACCTTGACATTTCCTTAACAGCCAAGAATTTCAACTCCAGGTTTTAGGATATTGATGTCAATTAAATACAGGTTATAGTTATTATTTTCTCCTGCCTCTAGTCCAGTGTCAACATTTTGACAATCACTCCTCCCAGATATTCCTGAAATGGAAATAAGATGTTTCAGTGACTTTGACCTGAAAAAAAAATAACAATAACAATGCTTTTAAAGCAGACATTCAAGATAGCTCAGGCTGACAGGGTGAAACTTGACTTTTTAAGGCAACTTTCCACCTGGCCTAATTTTCCACGTGTCAGATGGTTGGCAGTCATTTCCCCTACCTGTTTGGCTCACCTTAAAATTCCAACATCAAACCCTCAACTGGAACTGCAGGTGGAAAAGTACAGTCTGGCATTTTTAGGTTTGGCCAACTCCAAATGTTAATGTGTACCCATGGCACAGGGCTCTATTTAGAAAACTGTCACCTATCAAACTTTAAAATTCACAACATACTTTGAACTCAGTGAACCAATGCAATGAGAAAAGAAAATGTTAGTTTAAATTCTAACGCAAACTAGAATAACTCAATTTAAAATATTTTTGATGATCCTGTTCAGCTCAGCAAACATTTGTTATACATATATCTTTTGTAAAAAAAAACTGTTAGTTATAAAGCAGGGAGGGGCAGGAGCAGGATGCAAAACAAAGTGAAGCCCAAATCCTGACTTAAAAGTACGTACGGGACCATAGTTTCCTGAATATAGTAGTAACATACTTTATATCCTTTGCATAATTTTGCATTTCATTTTGCTTCTGGTTTGTTTGTTTCTTAAAAGGAGAATACGCTGAACACTATTATCAAGAATCAAAACAGCAAGAAAGGATCATAACAGATCATTTGACTCAAGGAAAGATTTATAGATAGGTGGCATTTTAAGAAATGGTGGCAATCAAGAAAGTAAGAGAAGGTGAAAACTAAACAGAAAAGAGGAGACTTGTAGAAGCAGGAGCACATAAAATATGTTCAGGAAACACCATGTTCAGATTGTCCAGGAGCAGCATCCATGAAGAAGAATAATGACAGATGAATCTGGGAGTGTGGGGGCCAGATCACTGAGTGCCTTAAATCCAACCTGAGGACAGTGGACTGTAGACAGTGAGGAGTCACTGGCAGTTACTATTTCATTTGGTTTTAGCAGATGGGTGAAAAGCAGATGGGTGAAATTATCATGACTGTCAAGTCATGAATTGAAGTTACAGATGGTAGTAAAAACAGCAAGAGGGGAATTAATGTAGTTGAAATTATTTTCCTTTTAGGAATCTTGAAAGAAAAACTTTTCACATTTACATGTATAACTATTACCTTGTCACATTTGACAATGAAAGTGTGTCAGTGACACTTTCCGCAGTAATTTCTTATGCTATATACTAAAATAATTTGCTTGCAATGTGAAGTTTTATTTTCTATGCAGTCTCTGGGTATGTAAAAATGTTCTGAAGGTTGGAAAATATTGGAACTTAAAGAGATATTGGGTGGTCAAATATTTGTGATCTTTCAAAGATATTTTTAAGAATCAGTTTGGGGTTTCAAAATGGTAGTTGAATGAATACAATAACGATTATAACCATATGGATGTGGGATTAGCAACCATTTTTATCTATTTTTAATCTGAATTATTAATTCTCTGTTTGAAAGAAGGTTTTAAAATGTTTTCTTAATGTGGGCCATGGTGGCTCAGCAGGCAGAGTTCTCGCCTGCCATGCCGGCTACCTGGCTTCTATTCCCCGTGCCTGCCCATGCAAAAGAAAATGTTTTCTCAATACAAAAAAATTTGTAAAGCATAAGAAAACATATCAAGATTCAAAATATTTCCCCCAAAATTATTTCTATTAAAAAATCCTGACTGTGAATAAAATATATGAACAATTATGTTCCTTAAAGCATTAATATAATAGCAAAAAATGTGGGTGCCATGTACATTTCTAATTATTTTGGCTATTTTCATATTAATTGCATCTTTAAAAATCATTTTGAATGGGGTAATAGGAGGGGCCAAGATGGTGGCTTAGCAACGTGCGCGTTTTAGTTCATCCTCCAGAACAACTACTAAATAACCAGAAACAGTACAGAACAGGTCCCAGAGCCACATCAGTGACCAGACACACAGTGTACCCCAGTCTGGACCAGCTGGACCGGCTGTGAGCCTCCCCAGAACCGTGAGTTCCCCAAGCCGCGGCAGCCGGTGCCCCTCCCCCACAGGTGGCTTCCCAGAGGGAAAGGAAAGAGACTGTAAACATGGTCAAGGTGGAGGTCGCTCATTGGGCTAATGGAAAAAGAGGAAAGGGGAGGAAATGG
>PVIY010064802.1:0-10038 GCA_004026745.1 Myrmecophaga tridactyla
CGCTGTGGAAGGCAGTTTGGCGGTTCCTCAAAAAGCTGAATATAGAATTGCCATATGACCCAGCAATACCACTGCTAGGTATCTACTCAGAGGACTTAAGGGCAAAGACACAAATGGACATTTGCACACCAATGTTTATAGTAGCATTATTTACAATTGCAAGTAGATGGAAACAGCCAAAATGTCCATCAACAGATGAATGGCTAAACAAACTGTGGTATATACATACAATGGAATATTATGCAGCTTTAAGACAGAATAAACTGATGAAGTATGGAACAACATGGATGGTCCTTGAGAACATTATGCTGAGTGAGACCAGCCCAAAACTAAAGGGCAAATAGTGTATGGTCTCACTGATATGAACTGACAGTGAATAAACTTGGAATATGTTGTTGGTAACAGAGATCATCAGGAGATAGAAATAGGGTAAGATATTGGGTAATTGGAGCTGAAGGGATGCAGACTGTGCAACAGGACTGGATAAAAAACTCAGAAATGGACAACACAATACTACATAACTGTAATGCAATTATGTTAAAATACTGAATGAAACTGCATGTGAGAATGATAGAGGGAGGAGGGCTGGGGACATAAATGAAATCAGAAAGAAAGATAGATGTTAAAAATCGAGATGGTATAATCCAGAATGACTGGAGTGTATAATAATAGTGAAATGTACAATGTATAAATTTTAAAAATGTTTTTGCATGAGGAAGAACAAAGGATTATCACTATTGCAAGGTGCTGAAAATAGGTGATTATTAATACTTTAAAATATCACCTTAGGTGTGAGACTAAAGCAAAAAATGTTTGTTACAAAATTTATATTTTGACTAGAGCATTTCCTAATATAACTCATGTAGATAGTTTGATTGAATGTCATAAGTACTTGGAATCTAAGGTAGCACATGAGATTTTGTTGGTTTGTCCAGAGTGATGCCCCGATGAAACCCAGAATGATTTGATCAGTGCCTGGAAAAGTATTTCCAAGCCCCCATCAGGGAATGGTGAGAGCGGGGAGAAATTCAACTTCCCCAAGTTGAATTCTTGATATTCTCACAAGCAGTGTGGACAACCAAAGCTATAGGCTGAGCCCCCAGTCTTGGGGGTTATTTATATGAAACTTAACACCACAAAGGATAGGTCAAGTCTACTTAAAAATTAGGCGTAAGAGTCGCACCCAAGAGAGCCTCTTCTGTTGCTCAGATGTAGCCTCTCTCTCCAGCCAACATGATGAGCAGTCTCACCACCCTCCCACTCTCTGTGTGGGACATGACCCCCAGGGAGGCATACTTTCCTGGCAAAGTGGGACAGAGATCCTGGAATGAGCTGAGACTCAGAATCAAGGGACTGAGAAAAACCCTAGAATGAGCTGAGAATTAACATCAAGGGATTGAGAGAACCTTCTCGACCAAAGGGGAAAGAGTGAAATGAGACTAAGTGTCAATAGCTGAGAGATTCCAAACAGAGACGAGAGGTTATCCTGGAGGTTATTCTTATGCATTAAGTAGATATCACCTTGTTCAAGATGTAGCAGACAGGCTGGAGGGAAATGCCTGAAAATGTAGAGCTGTGTTCCAGTAGCCATGTTTCTTGATGATGATTGAAAAATGATATAGCTTTCACAATAAGAATCTGTGAATATGAAAAACTTGTGTGGATGCTCCTTTTATACTATATCAACAGAAGAGTAGAATATATGGAATAAAAATAAATAATGCGGGGAACAAAAGTTAAAGTAAATTAAGATTGAAATGCCAGGGGTAAATGAAAGCGAGGGGTAGGGGTATGGTACGCATAATCTTTTTTCTCTATTATGATTTTATTTATTTTTCTAAATCGATGCAAATGTTCTAAGAAATGATGAATATGCAAATATGTGATTATATTAAGAATTACAGATTGTATATGTAGAATGGAATTATATCTTAATGTTCTTTTGTTAATTTTTATAATTAATAAAAAAAGTTTATTAAAAAAAGAATGCACTTAGTACTATAGCGAATGAGGTAGACATTCAGTTTGAAAAGTTAAGGAAAACGGAAGTCTCCTAGCCTTTTTCCTGTTACTAGGATGAAAAACAGTAGCCTGGGTATTGAAAGGTCCCAGAAAATCAGTTTTGGAAAAATCAGTGAAAGAGATCCACCATTACCTTAGCTTCGGTTAATGCGGGAGAGCTGCATTGCATTCAAACACTCACTTGAAATTTTGAGGCTAGCAACAAAGTCACCTGTGTGCATTAAGTCACATGGAAACAAGACTTCATTCCCTACCCTTAGTTGATGAGAGACAGTATCTTGGCGACGCACAGACTCAGTGCTGCTTGGGAGAAGCCACAGATTCGGCCTTAGAAAGAAAGTCAATTCGCAACACCTATCACTTCCCTCCTCTTCTTAGAGGGATAAACAGTATCTTCCCAAAGATCTCCGACAGTGCTATTTAAAAATTACCCGAAAGTACCTTCAGCAATGCAGCTGAAACAGCAAGAGTTCAGGTTTCCCTGCAGCAACATGAGGGCAAAACTGTATTTTCCTTAAGTCTCACTGCTGCTTGAAGTGGTGCTTTTTGGTTATAGGTAGGGCGAGCCTTAGGGTTAGGGTTAGGGATAAGGTTAGTGTAAGGGTTAGCCTCGGGAGGGCAAAGAAAGAGAGACAGACCCTTCATTTGCCTTCCCGGTGTTATTTGAATGAAACATTCTATTTCATTTAAGATCACACACAACACTAATATGGAAAGAGGCAGACATACAGTTTAGAAACTTATGGAAAAAGTCCTTAAAAGGGGGTCTGTTAGTCTTCTTGCTGTTACTGGCATGACAAATAGCAGAGTGGGAAATCACAGATTTCATGGTCATTGAAAGAACCCAGAAAACCTGTTTCGGAAATCAGTTCAATAGCTACACCACTAGCTTCGCTTCGCTTAAGGCGGGAAAATGGCATTTCTTGCAAACACTCCCTAGACACTTAAGGAAAGGAACCCCAAAATCTCCAGTGTGCAGTAAGTGAAATGGAAGAAGACTTCCTTCCCGGCCCTTGTTTTGTGAGGAACTGTATCTTGGAGAAACACAGACTCCATGCTGTTTGAAAAGAGCAACAAGTTCTGGTTTCGAAGGTAGGTCAATTCGAGAAAACTATAGCATCCCTGCTCTTCTATTAGTGAAAAACAGGATCACTCCAAACTTCTCACATAGGGCAGTTACCAGAAAGCTCTTGCAACAAGGCTGGTGAAACATTTAGCAGTACACGTTTCCCAGCGATAATATCAGGGCAAAAGTGTATATTCCTTAACTCTCACTTACTGCTGTTAGAAAGGGTGCTTTAGGGTAGTGGTAGGGTTATTGGTAGGTTTAGGTTTAGGGTTAGGGTTCGATTTAGGCTTAGGCTCGGAAGGGCAAGGAAAGGGAGACAAGCCCATCATTCGCCGTCCTGCCGTTAATTGAGTGATGAATTCTATTTGACTTCCGAACGCACGTAGTACTACAGCGAATGAGGTAGACATTCAGTTTGGAAAGTTAAGGAAAACGGAAGTCTCCTAGCATTTTTCCTGCTTTTAGCATGAAAAACGGTAGCCTGGGAATTGAAAGGACCCAGAAAATCAGTTTTGGAAAAATCAGTGAAAGAGATCCACCACGACCTTAGCTTCGGTTAATGCGGGAAAGCTGCATTGCATTCAAACACACACTTGACACTTTGAGGATAGGCCCAAAGTCACCTATGTGCATTCAGTGACATGGAAAGAATACTTCATTCCCTACTCTTAGGGGATGAGAGACAGTATCTTGGAGACACACAGACTCGGTGCTGTTTGGGAGAAGCCACACATACGGCCTTAGAAAGTACGTCAATTCGCAACACCTTTCGCATCCCTGCTCCTCTTTGAGGGATAAACAGCATCTTCCCAAAGTTCTCCCACAGTGCTATTTAAAAATTACCCAAAAGTGCCATTGGCAGGGCAGCTGAAACAGCAACAGTTCAGGTTTCCCGGCAGTAACATCAGGGCAAAACAGTATTTTCATTAAGTCTCACTGCTGCTTGAAGTGGTGCCTTTTGGTTATAGTGACGGCTAGGATTAGGGCTAGCGTTAGGGTTAGTGTTAGGGTTAGGGTTAAGGTTAGTGTTAAGGTTAGCCTGGGAAGGGCAAAGAAAGAGAGGCAGACCCTTCATTTGCCGTCCTGGTGTTATTTGAGTGAAACATTCTATTTCACTTAAGATCGCACACAATACTAATATGGAAAGAGGCAGAATGCAGTTTAGAAAGTTTTGGGAAAAATACCTCAAAAGGGGTCCCGTTATTCTTCTTGCTATTACTGGCATTTCAAACAGCGGCGTGGGAAATCACAGAGTTCATGGTCATTGAAAGAACCCAGAAAATCTGATTGGGAAACCAGTTCAATAGCTGCACCACTGGCTTCGCTTCACTTAAAGTGGGAAAGCTGCATTTCTTGCAAACACTCCCTTGACAATTATGGAAAGGAACCGCAAAATCTCCAGTGTGCAGTAAGTGAAATGGAAAGAAGACTTCATTCCTGGCCCTTGTTTTGTGAGGAACTGTATCTTGGAGAAACACAGACTCCGTGCTGTTCTAAAACAGTAACAAGTTCCATTTTTGAAAGTATGTCAATTCGCGACACCTATAGCGTCCCAGCTCTTCTATGAGTGATAAACAGCATCTTCCCAAACTTCTCACATAGTGCAGTTTGAAAGATACCAGAAAGTTGTTTCGACAAGACTGGTCAACCAGTTAGCAGTACATGCTTCCCAGCGATAATATCAGGGCAAAAAGGTATCTTCCTTAACTCTCACTTACTGCCATTTGAAGGAGCACTTTAGGGTAGTGGTAGGGTTATTGGTAGTTTTAAGTTTACAGTTAGGGTTTGATTTAGGCTTAGGCTCAGAAGGGCAAGGAAAGTGAGACAGGCCCATCATTCGTCGCCCTGCAGTTATTTGAGTGATGAATTCTATTTGACTTCAGAACGCACTTAGAACTATAGTGAATGAGGTAGACAATCACTATGGAAAGTTAAGGAAAACGGAAGTCTCCTAGCCTTTTTCCTGTTACTAGGATGAAAAACAGCAGCATGAGAATTGAGAGGTCTGAGAAAATCAGGCTTGGAAAAATCAGTGAAAGAGATCCACCACTACCTTAACTTCAGTTAATGCGGAAAAGCTGCATTGCATTCAAAAACTCACTTGACACTTTGAAGCTAGCCGCAAAGTCACCTGTGTGCATTCATTCACATGGAAACAAGAATTCATTCCCTACCCTTAGTTGATGAGAGACAGTATCTTGGCGATGCACAGCCTCAGTGCTGTTTGGAAGAAGCCACATATTCGGCATAAGGAAGTAAGTCAACTCGCAACACCTATCGCCTCCCTCCTCTACATTGAGGGATAAACAGCATCTTCCCAAAGTTCTCCGAGAGTGCTATTTCAAAATTACCCGAAAGTGCCTTTGGGAAGGCAGCTGAAACAGCAACAGTTCAGGTTTCGCTGCAGTAACATCAGGGCAAAACTGTGTTTTCCTTAAGTCTCACTGCTGCTTGAAGTGGTGTCTTTTGGTTATACTGAAGGCTAGGATTAGGGCTAGTATTAGAGTTAAGGTTATGGTTCAGGTTAGTGTTAAGGTTAGCCTCGGAAGGGCAAAGAAAGAGAGATAGAAACCTCATTTGCCTTCATGGTGTTATTTGTGTGAAACATTCTTTTTAACTTAGGATCGCACACAATACTAATATGGAAAGAGGCAGAATACAGTTTAGAAAGTTTTGGAAAAATTCCTAAAAAGGAGCCCCGTTATTCTTGTGGCTACTGGTATTTCAAACAACACAGTGTGAAATCACACACTTCATGGTCATTGATAGAACCCAGAAAATCTGTTTGGGAAATCAGTTCAATAGCTACACCACTGCCTTAACTTCACTTAAGGTGGGAAAGCTGCATTTCTTGCAAACACTCCCATGACAATTATGGAAAGGAACCGCAAAATCTCCAGTATGCAGTAAGTGAAATAGAAAGAAGACTTCATTCCCGGCCCTTGTTTCGTCAGGAACTGTATCTTGGAAAAACACAGACTCCGTGCTGTTCTAAAAGAGGAACAAGTTCCATTTTCGAAAGTATGTCAGTTCGTGACACCTATAGCGTCCCTGTTCTTCTATGAGTGATAAAAAGTATCTCCCAAACTTCTTACATAGTGCAATTTGAAAGATACCAGAAAGTTGTTTCGACAAGACTGGTCAACCAGTTAGCAGTAAACGCTTCCCAGCGATAATATCAGGGCAAAAGGGTAAATTCCTTAACTCTCACTTACTGCCATTTGAAGGAGTGCTTTAGGGTAGTCGTAGGGTTAATGGTAGGTTTCGGTTTAGGGTTAGGGTTCGATTTAGGCTTAGGCTCGGAAGGGCAATGAAAGTGAGACAGGCCCATCATTCCTTGTCCTACCATTATTTGAGTGATGAATTCTATTTGACTTCAGAACGCACTTAGTACTATAGCGAATGAGGAAGATATTCAGTTTGGAAAGTTAAGGAAAACGGAATTCTCCTAGCGTTTTTCCTGTTACTAGGATGAAAAACACCAGCCTGGGAACTGAAAGGTCCCAGAAAATCAGTTTAGGAAAAATCAGTGAAAGAGATCCATCGCTACCTTAGCTTCGGTTAATGCCAGAGAGCTACATTGCATTCAAACACTCACTGGACACTTTGAGGCTAGCCAAAAAGTCATCTCTGTGCATTCAGTCACATGGAAACAAGACTTCATTCCTTACCCTTAGTTGATGAGAGACAGTATCTTGGCGATGCACAGAATCAGTGCTGTTTGGGAGAAGCCGCAGATTTGGCCTTAGAATGTAAGTCAATTCGCAAGACATTGCGCATCCCTGTTCTTCCTTGAAGGATAAACATCATCTTCCCAATGGTCTACAACAGTGCTATTTAAAAATCACCTGAGAGAGCATTCGGCAAGGTAGCTGAAACAGCAACAGTTCAGATTCCCTGCAGTAACATCAGGGCAAAACAGTGTTTTCCTTAAGTTTCAGTGCTGCTTGAGGTGGTGCCTTTTTGTTATAGTGAGGGCTAGGACTAGGGCTAGCATTAGGCTTAGGGATAGTGTTAGGGTTCAGGATAGTGTTAAGGTTAGCCACGGAAGTGTAAATAAAGAGAGGCAGAACCTTCATTTGGCTTCCTGGTGTTACTTGAGTGTAACATATTATTTTCCTTAAGATTGCACAAAATACTAATATGGAAAAGGCAGAATACAGTTTAGAAAGTTTTGGGAAAATTCCTCCAAAGTGTTCCCGCTATTCTTTTTGCTATTACTGGCATTTCATACAGAAGCGTGGGAAATCACAGAGTTCATGCTCATTGAAAGAACCCAGAAAATGTGTTTGAGAAATCAGATCAATACCTCCAGCACGAGCTTCGCTTCACTTAATACCGGAAAGCTGCATTTCTTGCAAACACTCCCTAGACACTTATTGAAAGAACCTCAAAATCTCCAGTGTGCTGTAAGTGAAACGGAAGAAGCCTTCCTTCCCGGCCCTTGTTTGGTTAGGAACTGTATCTTGGAGAAAAGCAGACCCCGTGCTGTTCGAAAAGAGCAACAAATTCTGTTTTCCTACGTGGGTCAATTCGTGAAATCTATAGCGTACATGCACTTCTATGAGTGAAAAACAGGATCTCTCCAAACTTCTCACATAGGGCAATTTGAAAGTTACCAGAAAGTTGTTTCAACAAGGCTGGAGAAACATTTAGCAGTACACGTTTCCAGCGATAATATCAGGGCAAAACGGTATCTTCCTTAACTCTCACTTACTGCTGTTTGAAGGGTTGCTTTAGGGTAGTTGTAGGGTTATTGGTAGGTTAAGAATTAGCGTTAGGGTTCGATTTAGGCTTAGGCTCGGAAGGGCAAGGAAAGTGAGACAGGCCCTTCATTCGTCGTCCTGCCGGAATTTGAGTGATGAATTCTATTTGACTTGAGAACGCACTTAGTACTAGAGCGAATGAGGTAGACATTCAGTTTGGAAAGTTAAGGAAAAGGGAAGTCTCCTAGCCTTTTTCCTGTTACTAGCGTGAAAAAATGCAGCCTGGGAATGGAAAGGACGCAGAAAATCAGTTTTGGAAAAATCAGTGAAAGAGATCCACCACTACCTTACCTTCGGTTAATGCGGGAAAGCTGCATTGCATTCAAACACTCACTTGACACTTTGAGGCTAGCCCCAAAGTCACCTGTGTGCATTCAGTGACATGGAAAGAAGACTTCATTCCCTGCCCTTAGTTGATGAGAGACGGTATCTTGGAGACACACAGATTCGGTGCTGTTTGGGAAAATGCACAGATTCGGCCTTAGAAAGTAAGTCAATTTGCAACACTTTCGCATCCCTGTTCTTCTTTGAAGTATAAATCTCATCTTCCCAATGTTCTCCCACAGTGCTATTTAAAAATTACCCGAAAGTACCTTCGGCAAGGCAGCTGAAACAGCAACAGTTCAGGTTTCCCTGCAGTAATATCAGGGCAAAACTGTGTTGTCCTTAAGTCTCACTGCTGCTTGAAGTGGAGCCTTTTGGTTATAGTGAGGCTAGGATTAGGGCTAGCGTGAGGGTTAAGGTTAGGGTAAGGGTTCAGGTTAGTGTTAAGGTTAGCCTCAGAAGGGCAAAGAAAGAGAGACAGACCCTTCATTTGCCTTCACGGTGTTATTTGAGTGAAACATGCTATTTCACTTAAGATCGCACAAAATACTAATATGAAAAGAGGCAGAATACAGTTTAGAAAGTTTTGGAAAAATTCCTCCAAAAGGGTCGCGTTATTCTTCTTGCTGTTACTGGTATTTCATACAGCAGCGTGGGAAATCACAGAGTTCATGGTCATTGAAAGAACCAGAAAATCTGTTTGGGAAATCAGTTCAATAGCTACACCACTAGCTTCGCTTCGCTTAAGTCGGGAAAGCTGCATTTCTTGCAAACACTCCTTAGACACTTATTGAAAGGAACCCCAAAATCTCCAGTCTGTCAAAAGTGAAATGGAATGAACACTTCATTCCCGGCCCTTATTTCGTGAGGAGCTGTATCTTGGAGAAACACAGACTCTGTGTTTTCTAAAAGAGCAACAATTTCCGTTTTCGAAAGTATATCAATTCGGGACATGTATAGCGTCCCTGGTCTTCTATGAGTGATAAACAGGATCTTCCCAAACTTCTCACATAGTGCAGTTTGAAAGATACATGTAAGTTGTTTCGACAAGACTGGTGAACCAGTTGGCAGTACACGCTTCCCAGGGATAATATCATTGCAAAAGTGTATCTTCCTTAAATCTCACTTACTGCCATTTGAAGGGGTGCTTTAGGGGAGTGGTAGGGTTATTGGTAGGTTTAGGTTTAGGGTTAGGGTTTGATTTAGGGTTAGGGTCGGACATAAAAGGAAAGGGAGACAGGCCCATCATTCATCGTCCTGCCGTTATTTGAGTGATGAATTCTATTTGACTTCAGAACGCACTTAGTACTAGAGCGAATGAAGTTTACATTCAGTTTGGAAACCTAAGGATAAGGGAAGTCTCCTACCCTTTTTCCTAATACTAGCATGAGAAACCTCAGCCTGGGAATTGAAAGCACCCAGCAGATCAGATTTGGAAAAATCAGTGAAAGAGATCCACCTCTACATTAGCTTCGGTTAATGTGGGAAAGATGCATTGCATTCAAACACACACTTGGCACTTTGAGGATAGCCCCAAAGTCACCTGTGTGCATTCAGTGACATGGAAAGAAGACTTCATTCCCTGCCCTTAGTTGATGAGAGACAGTATCTTGGAGACACACAACTCAGGGCTGTTTGGGAGAAGCCACAGATTCGGTCTTAGAAAGTAAGTCAATTCGCAACACCTATCGCTTCCCTCCTCTTCTTTGAGGGATAAACAGCATCTTCCCTACTTTCTCCCACAGTGCTATGTAAAAATTATCTGAAAGCACCTTAGGCAAGGCAGCTGAAACAGCAACAGTTCAGGTTTCCCTGCAGTAACATCAGGGCAAAACTGTGCTGTCCTTAAGTCTCACT
>PVIY010064803.1:0-10037 GCA_004026745.1 Myrmecophaga tridactyla
GGAGAGAGCACATCAGGGCAGCTCGGAAAGCGCAGGGGCAAGGAAGGGGACCCCGGGCTCTCCACCTCCTGTCCTGAGGAGGACGGGAAGGGCGGGATGCAGTGCTCCTGGGGGCGGCACCGAGTGGCCTGGTGGCCCCTGCTCTGCCAGGGAGCGCTGCAGCCCACACTCTGCCTTGCCAGGCTGGGTTTTATGGACTCTTTAAGGGGCTGGCTAGTCTTTGCCTCTATTACATTTTGATTTTTTTTCCTAGAATACAACCTATTATGGAAGGGAAAGATAAAGATTTTTCTTCCTGCTCCTGTTAAAACTTATCTTGGTGACCTGGAAAATGACTGATGATACAATATATAATATTTCTTTGCACTCTTTTCCTAAATATACAGTTTAACATAAAAACTGTATCATGACAAAATCATAAAAAAGATTCAGTTCACTTTAATGTTTTTCATATACAAAGTGAGTATAGAAGTCACACCCAGCCTGAGCAATATTAAAAGTATGTAAATTGTTTAAATGCTGCTGCCGGCAAAATAAAGTGTGTGCCTTCCTGACCAGGAACCAGACATTTCGTCTCATGAAGCACAGGGCATTTTCTGTGATACACTCACGGTAAGTTGTCACATAGTCACTGATGAATTATTCTTACCACAAAACCGAGGCCAGTTTTAGTGTCTAACATGAGAAACACAGTTCAGGATAAAACTCGCCTCCTAAGACCTCTAAGCCGGAGCAGGCTGCCCCGTGCCCTGCCTCCCCTCTCGCTAACCGCCGAAAGCATGAATGGCTGGAAACATTTTTTTATAAAGAGACAATCCAGGCTAAATATAATAAGTGAAAGAATCCAGAAGGGATGTGAGATCCAGCAGGTGAAAAATATAAATAAAACCTCAGAAATGAAATTTCATAATTCTTTAGTTTCATTGAACTTGCACAGGTTTAAATCAGACCTAAAAATTTATCTGTAAATCTGAAAAGTGACATTACCCAAAGGAAATAAAAAAAAAAAAAGGTAATTAAATACCTAATGATTTTGATTAGTTCACTCATGTTGACATGATCTGGTACAAGGAACTTGGTTTTATCCAGGACGGGAAGCTGCTTCTCACCCTTGTATCTTTCTATGATCACCTAGGAAAAGAAGCCAGAAAAGCGATGACTCCTGTGTGGATTTTAAAATACTCCCTGACAATGTGAACAAACACAGCGCCTTCTACACAGCAACAGAGACAGGCCAAACAGGGTCAACAAGTAGCAAGCCCCGGCCCCCTGCGAGGACGGCCCAGCAGGGCTGCCTTGGGGAGGTGGGAAGGGCTCGGCTGCTTACCCTTAGGGGCTTGGCTGCTTACCCTTCGCACTGTTTGGCTTCTAAACCATGAAAAGAAGACAACCTAGTCAGGGAAAAACCCTGAGCCTTCCAGGAGCACAAACTAAAAGGCTGAGCTAGGCTTGGTGCTGAGAGGTTGACTGCTGGTTCTTTTCATTTTGGTAAAACATTATTCCATTAGATACTTCATTAGATGAGGTTAAAAGTTCAAGTTATGCAGGAACAAAAATAGTTTCACATTACAAAATCCCAATAAACCCATCAGCACTTACCATACCTCCTTTCCATGGTGGAAAAAAAAAATACATAGAGCAACAAAACAGAATAGGTGTTTTTTTCCGGTTTGAAGCCACTATAAAACCTCTAACCAGAGCCTGGAGCTGCCTCTTAGCCTGACGGGAGTATGTACAGAGCCGCTGTCAGACACCCTCGTCCCCGCGGGCTGAGTATCTGCCTTGCGCAATGAGGCTGAGAGAGGAACGCAAAACCTTCACGTCTCTCTGAGGAGGGAGAAGCTCGTCTGCACTGCCCACTGCAGGCTTCCTAAGTTCCTGTGCAAGGCCAAGCCAAGCGCTCACAGCCCTCCCGGGGAAGGCCGAGGGCCGGCCTTTACCTGGGACGTGTGGAAGCCTGAGATCTGCACGGACGTATCAGTGTGGGGACTCCACTTGCTTGAGTTTAGGGAGCTGCAGAAATCAGAGGCAGTACAGAAACCTGGGAGGACTCCAGATTAGGTCCAAGGCACACACTGAACCATCCTCATTATCACGTGCCTGCATGCACACGTTTAACAGGGACACGTGTTCACCTTTTTACACTAGGTCCGGCGGAGCAGCGCGCACACCCAGCGCCAAGCCTCAGAGCTGGGGAACCAGGCTGGAGACTCCACGGTCTGGGAGTGGCCCTGGGGCCCTACACCCGCCCTCGCCCTGCCAGCAGGCCGCCCGGGGGCTCCAGCCTTTGCCTCCCACGAGCAGAGGGCATCACGCAGAGTCACCACGAGGAGGCCCCACAGGACTAGTGTAAAAATGTTAACGGGTGTCCCATGATGCAAGGACTTTACATGAGTTTGGGAATTTCTGAAGTTAAAAAAAGGTTTTTCAGAACTTTTAACATGCTGGTGCATTTCGCCTCTCTCCAAGGGGCACTGTATACGAGGTGTCTAAGTTATCTGACCTTAGAATCCTACTGAAGGAATACCAAGTTCCACACAACAGTGGGAAATGCTGGACTCAAGTCCTTCATGCCACCTTTCGGCTCTAATCTGCTGTGAAGCCTGGTCTGCTTTGAAAGGAGCTGGACCAGGCGGTCCAGACTGTACATTATCGTCATGAAAACACAACTGAATGACTGGTTTATTTTCCAGTTATTTTCTATTTTTCCTTTACTCTTCTAATTTGGGAGAGATATGTAAGCCATGGGATTTGACTGGATCTGAAAAGTGCCTCCTCAAAGGTTTGACCTTGGAGGTTGGGCCATAAACAGGGGTGGGGGGATATGCTGAAAGAGCCCAGGAAACGGGGCTGGAGGGCAGCTGGTTGGCGTATCCACCCACCCAACCACTGTATACTCCACGGGTGAATGCCTGCAGGAGTCTGTTTCTCAGACTTGCTCCAGTGTCAGAACATGTGGAAGAATGAATCTATGGATTTCTGCAAAGAACCTGAAACTACAACAGAAAAAAAAAAAAGGCCATTAATGTACACAGGTATTTGCATTTCAAATGGAGACTGCTGGCTGGCTATTTGTTTCCAACTGCTTACATGTGCTAGCAAGTCAATACAGGAGGAACTCAAAAATGAATAAAAACCTAAAATAAAGGGAATGTGACTTGGTAATTTTCTAAGAACTATACCAGCTCAACAAGAGAGAGACCAGATTGGGGAAAACTGGAAAAACTGAGAAGGTTCCAAGGGAAATGAAATACTTCAAAACTTCTGCAATGCTAGCAAATATTTTAAAAGGCTATTTGCTTGATAGAGAGACTCCTGAGACTCAGACCTGACTCATCGTAACAGACCGTGAATTGATCCCAAGTGTAATGGCAGGTTGTGAAATTTCCAACAAGTGCAGGGAAAACAGAGAATACAGTGTCTTCTACTGCAGAACCAGTCATAAAGACACTGAGCAGGCCAACCTAGCTTCTCTGTACCTTACAATAAACCAACACAACCAACCGCTCCAATCCCAGCCCACGGGCCTCTCCTCTCCTCAAGGATCTCCTCTTGCCTCTGAGACAACCAGCCAGCCCCGAAGGAAAGCTCTGCACAGAATCTAGCTCCAGAAGTCCTCTCCGCATGGCCCACACAACTAGGAGGAGGTAAAGCCAGCAGCTGAGTGAGGCGGCGCCCAGGACCCCAGGAGCATGCAAATCTCCACAACAACTATATGAAGTGGGGTTCTGCCCCCAGCTTGTAAACTGAGGACGCCACGACTCCTCTCAGGATTTTAGTAACTAGTCTATGGACACTTGGAAACCTTGAACGAGGACCTGAACTTAGCTGTCTGAAACCAAAGGGTTCCTCTTAAACGCTCCCACTGGACATGGCGCTGAAGGCCTGCAAGCCACCAGAGGCTCCAGGGCAGGCAAGCTGTGGGCCACTCTGCACGCAGTAGCCGGTACCCCACATGCCCCACAGGAGATCAACACCCTTTCTTCATCTTCTGCAAAGAAGCCAAATACAAGGGCTTCTTTGGGGCACGTATTCAGATCTTGAGTCTGCAGTAACGTTTACATTCTGTGAGCTAATACTTCCTTTCAAAGTCAGTGAACCAAATAATTAATAAAATATCATCGCAGCTGGGGCTCCTCTAGCCTTTTCTCCACAAATAAATACATCTGATTTGTGATCCATGCAGCATTAAGGCAGCAAACTCACATTTGGGAAGAAAAAGAATGTGATTAGCTATGGACAGAGGGAAATTAATCTTTTCTAAAAGTTTCTTTAAAAAAAAATTCTAGATTGAGATGCCTCAGCTGTTTGTCATGAACTTGCCGCCCAGGGTTTGAGTGCCTGCGCCTTCCTCAGAGCCCCTGGAAGGCAGTGCGGCCAAGCCGCGCCCTCTTCTTCACCCACTGACAGCCGAAACACAGACGCCCGAGATGACCTACCGGGATTTTGGTAGGGTGCTGCTCTCGGATAAGTCGCACATCTTCTACTCTCTGTTCTGTAAGAGAAGGAAGAGACATTAAGAACCAGACAACTTCTTTCCTCCATCTCTACCTCCGACGATTCCAGATCTGAGCTCCAGTGTCCTTGGCTGGCACAGCAGAGCAGTGAGAGCATCTTTCCTGGAATCCAGAGAAGCCAAATGCTGACACTTCATATCAGAAGAGGAAGACTGGCCCTTAATGGGCAAAGGCAGAGTCCACAGAAATCGAGACGTGCTTACAGGGCCCGACAATGTGGGACAGCACGAGACAGGACACCGGAGTCCCCAATGTCAGGGGATTATGGCCCAGGTTTATGGGCACGGGTATGCTCAGTAAATTAACTTCATGGAATGCCCAATCTTTCCTCCAAGGACTCCTACCACTTGTAATATTCATGTCAATTTCTGTGAATTTCCCACCATGTGTTAAGTTGGCATAGGAATCCACTATAAACCACAGGCTACTCAACGCAATGTTCTCCCATTCCAGTATTTTAATGGTATAATGCATAAAAGAAATTGCCCAAAAAAAGGAATATGGAAAGGAAAGAATGTGCTATTGTTTGAGTTTTAATATAGTTTTGTTCAGTGCCTAAAAGAAATCAAAGTTTAAAGCACAAAGTCTACCACTGTATGCTTTTCTAAAAATATCTCCATTATCCCTTTTAATGATCTTAGTCAACCATTTATATTTTCAACTATTATACTAAGCTCTGTGGGAAAAACAGAAGCCAAATCCAGTTCTCAATAAGCTCCCATTACTGGAGGGATGTGTCATAAGTAAGGCAATGCATGAATATATGGTTTAGGCAGCTTTCTTACTTAAAATCTTCCACTAAGAATTTAACAAAATCACCAGGATCCACCATGGCAGGACTCATTTTTTAGGCTATTTATAAATGGGTGACCAAGTCATGAACTCCCTAAAAAGGCGCTTGTGCTGTGGCTCAAAAGAAAAATAAATGCTATGACCCTTTCCTTATAAATACGAATTTACTATAAAATCTTGTCGAGTTGATGTTAAGACCATTTTATCACTCTCCACAAAAAATTACTGAAATAATTCCAGTGTTCAAATATAGCCATATACTGTACTTCTATTTTTATTTTCCCACCCAAGTTTTTTTTTCTTTTTTTCACACCCAAGTTTTTTAATCAGCTAAGACAAATTACTAAATATAAACATATTTGTTATAGACAAAGAAGACAGTAAACTCATGGTTCCTACGCAATAAATGAGGAGAAAGATGAACTCAGCTCTCGTTAGTAGCACCCTAAAACCCGGCGGTTCCCAGCCTCCAGGTACCGACGCGTGCTAAGGCCCTGCAGCAGGCGGGGTGCAGGTTTCAGCTTTAGTGTGTGTCCATGAAGAGCTGTTTTAAGCTCTTCAAGTAGCAGAGATGCCCTGTACTCTGGCTCGTGGGCTCTCCGCAGCATGCTCAGGCCCTGTACCTGGAAGGGTGGCGTGGCCCCGACACAGCCTGTAAGACAGATTCACCCTCCCAGTCGCCTCCCTCAAGCGAGAGGACACATTGGCTGCCCCTGGACGGGCCCAGCACCTCTGAGTGACCGTTCGGAGCCTCAGCCTATTTGCACGGCCAAGGGGAAATGCCGCACAGACGGCGCTGAGCCCTGCTGGGGCCCGGGCCGGCCTCGCATCCCACCCGCGAAGCCCCATCTCCACGGGCGCCTGGGCAGCTCCGCCTCGCCACATCCTTGCCCACAGGCTCAGCTCCGAGTCGGCGTGACTGCGGAAGGGATCTTCTCACAAACACGACGCTGTAATAGTTATTCAGGCCCAAGGTTAGCCCCAAATCCTTATTTAACCTGCAATACGGAACTGAAAACAGAGCATCAGCCTCAAGTTTGAGAAGGGCCAGGTGACCCAGAGGGAAGAAAGGCTTTTCCAGGAAGGACCAGGCTGCAGGCAGTCCGGAAGCACGCAGCTGTGACGCCCACCCTAAGGCTCTCTCTGCTGACCCCCCCACTGGGTCCCACCCCAGTAAAGGTGCTCTCAGCTACCAGCCCTCTCCCCTGCAACAATGTGCATTACTTTAGGGCCAGAGGAAAACACAAATTCATTAATTCACTCTAGCCAATTAATGTCAACCCTAACACACCCTGGAATGTCATGTTTAAAGCTTATCCTAATAAATCTAAGAGATAAGCAGAAGCCTACAGGCAGAGGGAGAAGAGATTTTTTACACAAGGAATCAGGTTTATTTTGGCAAGTGGGGAAGGAAAGAACAAAAAGTCTCCAAAGACAGCTTCCACATTACAAACTATAGTGTTTAAAGTTTTATCTCGATTTATCTCCTAAATATGGTCCAAAGGGAAAAGGCAAGAGTGATCATTCTCTTAACCATGAGAAATGGAGGCATGAAGGGACTTCGTTGTGGTGACAGCCACACACCTGCGTGCCTCTGGAGGGTGGAGGGGTGAGGGCAGAGGGTGGGCCCCCCACGCCCCTGCAGCACAGAAGGGCCCTAAGGCCTTCAAGTGTCTCAACAGGCCCCAGGGCCCGGGGCCCAGCCCTGTTCCAGGACATAGAACGTGGTTCATACACCCAGTGAAAGCTGTAAAATGGAGATAAATACTACTTCAAGTGACTATCGAGATATACTCCTCCTAAGCAGCCTTACAAACAGAGGCAAAGAAGTTTTAGTTCTTATTTTACCAACATACCATTTGCAAAGTTGCGTTTACATTCCCTAGACCATTTAAAGTAAAATTTTACTCACACACATTGTTGAGGATTTATTTCATGGGATGAAATTGAATATATTTCCCCCCATCTCTGTCTCTGCAGCACAAATGTAACATCCGATCCCGGCATAAACCTCACCCTCCCATCTCTTACTCTGATAGCTGCAGCTATTTATTCTCTGCCAACGTCAACTTCCCCCAAGACACGTGGACACTTTGGTTAATAATGCAACTGCTCAAAACTTCAAGTTTTGAGTCATCCTCGATAAAATTCTACTAGAACATCATCTGGGAAACTGATCTTTTACCAAATAAACTAGGGTACCCCAGAAGAAAATGGAATGAAATGTTTTCAATTCAAAATTATTTGCTCCCATATAATTTTCAAAAACATTTGACAAGATGTTGGCTCAACTTTTAACCTTGCCCCTCTTCGTATAGTTGGAAACGGTGCTTTCCCGAGGCTGTGAGAAGCGTCCAATTCTTGTGGCTCGTCCTTGGCTAGAGGGACCGGTCAGTCCCTGCCCCTGGGTGGGCCATGGCCTTCGCCTCTCTGGGCCGCCCACTTTCTGCAGCTCCGAAAGGGCAGTCTGAGGACAGCTAGGACCCAATCCACTCCAAGGGTCTGCTCGGTCCTGGAAGAGGACATCAGCCCAGTCCCATTCAGTTTTACTGGCCTTAAACTCGCTCACTTGTAAAGGGGTAGCACTGCCCAGGCAGACTGGGCTAGCCTCGGGCTCACAAAGAACCGATTTCCCTGTCCACTGGGCTACCCGCTTCCCCATCAGCGCTGCTGGGGCAAGGAGGGCACGAGCCAAGATGGCATTAATATTTCTCCCCACCATGACTGGTGAAGTCTTTAAAGAGACAGGGGAGAAAAGCTGAAGTAAGGGGAAATGTGCTGCTGCGGGGGGCGCCAGGACATGCCGTGTTTAGGTTCTAGCAGTTCCCGGTTCTGGAGCCCCCCCGCCTCTCTCACAGCCTCATCTTCCTCGGAGGTTATTCCAAAATAACCTAAAAACACCCTAAGCAAAAGAAAGACAGTCTTCATTAAGAGAAAAAGGGCATCTTTCCCACACAAATGTCCAGTTAACTTTCAAATGGAGTCAATGATGAGCTTTTCCTTCATGTCCGACTCGGGCGCTAAGGAGTCCAAACTATGAGCAGGACCCGCATGTGTCCCACTCCAAGTGAGAGCTAAGTGGTAACCCAAACGTCTTGTGACAACAATATTTTGGCTACCATCCTGGAGGGATTTATTATCTCTGATTACGGTGGCTGACAAGAAGACAAGAAAGATCTGAAAGCAGAGAACTGCTGATATTGGAGCACCCACCTAAGATGAAATTTGCTGGGTTTTTTTTTGCTAAGAAATAGGCACAGCCAAGGAAACGCAAGAGGAAGGGACAGGAGCTAGGTCCAAGAGCAAATTTGCTCAAATGGTGCTCTCCCAGGGCTCCATAAAAGCTAGACAATAGGGTGGGCCACGGTGGCTCAGCAGGCAGGAATGCTTGCCTGCGATGCCGGAGGACCTGGGTTCGATTCCCGGTGCCTGCCCATGTAAAAAAAAAAAAAAGAAAAGAAAAAGCTAAACAATATTAAGAGTTCATTAAGGTCATTACAGAGAAAATTTCCCAGACAGAGAGGGCACACCTATGTTTTGCTAACCTCAAGAGGGTGGCTAGAAAGATATGCTTAGCAGACCAGAGCACCTTTTCATTTACTGAGATTTCTTAAGCACAAGAAATCAAATAATTTTCACATGCACAGTAACTTCCTTCTAGACTCCAGGGAAGGAGGCACGGGCAGCCAGAGCCCCGGGAAAGCTCCTAAAGATAACCACAGGGTGCTCGTGTGCTCGGGGACCAACAGGAGAAGTTCCCTATTTTCCACGTACCTGCGACTTTCACAAAACATATATGCAGAGACCACCCCTTACTGCAGGATGTTCCTGCTTAAGAGGGGTGACGACCACTTCCTTCGCGCCACGTGTGTGCTGGGGCTGTAAATATTGTGGTGCTGGCCCTTAGTTTCATTTTCAACCAAATACTGGTAAGCCTCAGCTGAGCTTCTAGTCTAAACTGCAAGAAAACTGTTTTTTAAATGCATTTTCTTTTCCTGGTGTTAAGGGACGTAACTGCAAAAATGAGAAAAGACATCCACTCTCCCTTGTGCTACAAATAGGAATTTTTACCCATCATCAAATGTCCTGGAAGGGGCAGCTATGTGCAAATCAGCAGGGTGCCAGGGAGCTCCCAGTTAAGGTGTGGGTGTTTTGACATGACCACGTGTAATCAGTAAGGCTTCAAATTAATAAAACTCACCTGAAGATGACTCACTAGTGTCCTGAGTGCCACAGCACTCCAAAACAGACCTGTCATAAGCTTGGCATCCAGGGACCCAAACCCCAAATAGTCAAACCCTGAAGTGTGACACTTCTCAAATAAATATGTTTGCACTTCTCGGAAAGACAGAAACTGATCAAAGGAAGGCTGATGTGCAACAGGAAGGGGCAAAAAGTGATTCAGCAGCTCTCCGAGAGGCTCCCTCGGGAGAGGCAAACTCGGGAGGCGCTGGGCTTCCCCCGGGGCAACCGACCCGACTCAGAGCAGCTCTGGGGGCCTCGACGCGCTGCACGCACAAGCCCTGCCTGGGCACGTGCACTTCCAGGGCCCGGCCCGGGGGAGGCGCTCCAGCTCCTCTGACTCCCCCGGGGACAGAAAATCCCGTCCGAGAGCACCCTGCACGCCCTCCCGCACGCCCCTCCACCCCCAGCAGGCTCCCCAGAGCCCCCTCGACCCCCAGAAGGTTCCCCGGAGCCCCCTTGCCCCCTATAAGGCTCCCAGCGACT